>VYVB01000563.1:0-129370 GCA_009761775.1 Ficus carica
GTGCAACGCACGGGTATTAGACTCGTTAAGTCTAAAGAAGTTTCACACATACGTGTATAAGTCCACTTACCTTTAGCAAAATAATAATAATAATAATAATAATAATAATAAATTCACGTAATTTATTTTTTTGGGTAACGAGTGTTTAAATAGAAAGTACTGAAAAATTCGTAACAGAGAAACATGTATTCTCTTGAAAAGGAGAAATTTTATAGTGAGTCTATGAATAGTATCTCTATGTAGATCTTAATCGTATAATTTAAATCAAATAATTATTATTTTAAAAATGGGTGCAATTATATTGTTTAAAGATTTTTCTTACAGTACCAACTTTAATGGCCCGTTTGGTATTACATCTTAAGCTCACATTTTTTATCTCAGTTTTTGTCTTTATCTAAAAAGTCAACAAAAATTATAACTAATTTTTAATAAGTCATCCAACTCATATTTAAAAATTTCAACTCAAACCGTTTTATCAAACGAACCATAAATATTATATATTGTCTTATTTAAATCTGAACATTGAAATTAATAATTTTTTTCTATATAAAACCTTCCCTAGCTAGAGAATTATGGAACCTTGGAAGAAGTGACACGAATATATTAAGTGGAAAATAAGAGATTGGGCAATTATTTGTTTAATCAAGTTACCCTATATATTATTCGATTTTGTCGTTTCTCCAACAAACAAGTTGAAAGAAAAGTCTACGAACTAAAAACATGTAAGAATAGAAAGTTACTCGACTAGAGGCTATTGAGGACGTACATGCACATGGGGGACCATCTGATGATTTAACTCTTACAGCACGTTTCAGTATACCTTTGTCAGTTTTGCTATTTTGTTAGGAAAAATGTTGATTATTAATAGCATCTAAAAGATTGTCATGTCAATTTATTATATTTTTCATTGAAAAATATGATAATTTATTATCATGTGAGTTGATATTCAATAGTCTAATTATTAGAAAAAATTAAAATACATGTATAAATAGGAAATTACAAGAAAGAAGCTGAAATTAAATTAATAAAACAAATTAAAACAAGAAAACAAAATCGTTAGCAACACAATATAAAACTGGAAACCAAATTGTTGATAAAGATTCGAGATCATACAGTGTGTTTAAGATAAATAATAAGAAAAAAGCCCAAAACTATCCTTGAGCCTCTATTCCCTCTTTGACCCCTATTTGTCTGTTCCGCATTCTCCCCGGCAGCCGGAGATCACAACATCAACTGGCAAGGAACCCGAATCAGGATGGCCCTTCGTCGTCGTTGTTGCCAACTCTGTCACGATCATTATTGATAGCGAGAACACCAGATTTTCTCGGCTTCGGAACGATCTTGGGATGCGGCAACGGTGCCTGCAGGTCACGATCTCCATCGCCGGCGAATCAAGAGAATCAAACTTCCAATGTAACAAAAATATATAAATGAACAGATATTATGTTATCAGTGATAGAGCCATAACATTTTTAAAGGGGCCATTATGAAAAAAAAAAAGATCACTAAATAAAGACATATTTATATATTTAAATTACTAAATGAGAGCATAAATATAATTTTTCTTGTAAAATAAGAGCATATATAGTAACATAATTCAGTTCTTGAACAGGGGCGCAAATATAATTTTTCATGTAAAATACGAAGAAAACTACAATTTTTTTAAGAAATTTAGCCACTCTTAAGTTTCACTTGGTAGGAAAAACGTAGAAAATCGTATATAAATTGGGGATGAAGGATTCGAATTCTTCACTTTTTAATAGAATCAGGTATGAAATTATCGTTTAATTATATATGTAATCATAAATTTTATATATATTTGCAGTACACTATAGATGATTAAAGTTCGCGGATTCACATCCTCCTTAGCATAGAAGCTACCCTTTACGCTCATCATGGAGGAAAATTCAAATGACAACATTAATTAATAATGTGATATAGACAGGGGGGGCGCATCTTTTCAATTATAGAGTGCAATTAGTCCGCTTAAAAGACTCGGAAAAGTCGTCAATTTCCCGCATCTTTTTAGTAGGGGTGTTCACGAAATTCGACAAACCACTCAACACAGTCCAATTTGTTGTTGGATTAAATTGAATTGAGAGATTAACAGATTAGTTATGGATTAATATTTTTTCAAACCGAATGTTATGGATTGGATTACGAATTAAGGATTTTTCAATCCGTATAATCCGTTAATCCGTCAATCCGTTGAATTACTTTGATGTAGTGTTGGTTAAATTGATTAGTATGGATATTTAATTTTGAGTTTAATCTAAGTTTGATTATTGTTATGTACTGTATGTTACAATTTAGCTAATGATTGAAGACTTGAAGTTAATTGTGTGTAATTTTCATATTTAAGCATTGTATTTTAATATTTTAGTTCCTAGATTTTTTAGATTGAATCTGTGAATCCAATTCGTGCAAATCAAGGTTTACGGATTGGATTGGAAGCTTCACAGATTGGTTATGGATTGGAAAAATCTCAATCCGAATGTCACGGATTGCTTTACATATTGAGACCTAATCCGTCAAAACCGATCTGTGAACACCCCTACTTTATAAGACGGGGCAGAAAGATCTTCGTATTTCCTTTGATATTTTTTTGGTGAGTGATACTCCTATTATTATTATTTTTTTTTTGAAAGAAAAATCCATGGTCACATCTTTCATATTTCCCATATTTAAGGCTCGTTTGGGAGGCATTGTAGGAGGAGTTTTGAAGATATTTGAATTGGAGTTGAGATAAGTTTTGGAAATGTGAGTTTGGTTAAAAAATTATTTTGAGTAAAAAAATGTAAAAATTTGAAATGTGTTCGGAAAAGAAATCAATATGAATATTGTTTCGTTATTCTTAAAATTCTATGCAATTTATAAAAAAAATCCCATTTAAACTTGAAATAACAAAGTTAAAAACTTTTAAAATAAACTTTTTTAATTTAGTTTATTTTAAATATTTAAAATGAGAATAATAAAAATTAATTTTTGAATTGAAGAAAAAGACAAAAAGAAAAAAAAAACATTTAAAATATGTTTGAAAGAGTCCCTAAAATAGCAGATCATGACAATAGGAGGCTCGAATTTTAAACCTCTCCCGTCTGCCACCATTTCGTCATCCCCAATTTAATTGGACATTTGGAGATAAAGCCTAAAGACATATGGCCAATGGATTTATCTAATCGCTTTCTCCACATTGGATTATTAGCTACCAAGACTTTAATTAATTAAATTTTGACTCAAGTCACCAGTCAGTTTAGAGACGTTTACTTTTCAAAACAGTGACTTATCATCCAACAATTATTAAGATCCTTAGCTGTATTGCACTCGCGAATGCATGCAGAATAAATAAAAAAAACAAAACAAAAATTTAAAAAAATTGAGCTTTTAAAGAAATTGTCACGTGGTAGGATTAGGATCTGTCACGCGACGATTTAGAAAGTAAAAAAAAAAATATCACTACAAAAAGATGAAATAATTTATTCAGTTTTTGAATATTGCATGTAGGAAAAATTATCAAGATATACTTCAAGCTTTTAAAAAAAATATATATCTTTTAAAAAATTAATAAATAGAAAATAAATGAATGGATATATATAGAGAAAACCACCCATTAAGCAATACGCAACTTCGACGTAGATAATCCAATGGCTCTAACATGGTTTTTCTTCCTTATCCTCGTTGTAACTTCCACTCTTCTCAATGGTCATTCTTCGGCTGCTCAAGATGATAGAAAGGTAACGAACTTCCAAATCCATTTTATATTCTCATGTAGAAACTTGGAAACCTTTTTTTATTTTTTTTTATTTTTTATTTTTTACGGTATAGGGATTTTACGAACATCTACTTTATACATTTGGAAAAAGAAAATTTCTCAAAATTTAAATATAGAATTAAAGATCCTGAACTCCCTTCTTATCTTATATGCTGAGAGAGTAAACATATACATATATGTTTCAGGCATCCAATACAGCAGTAGATAGTTTGAATATATATGCTTGTTTTTGCCTAATTATTTCCAATATATATGTCTCAAGGTACATGGTGGTTCTTGCCCATGCAAGTGAATAGGGTAGTTTCAAACAATGTTTTCGGACGGAATTTTGCAACTCAACTATTAAAGTACATAATTTTTCATTTCAAAGTGAAATGATAATTTTTTTTTTAATCACACAGCATGACGAGAGGAATGAAACAAAATCAATATTGCATATATATTTTTTTCTAAATACATTTTAAATTTTTACACTGTATTCTATATGAAAGTTAATTTCTAATTCACAATTCAACCAAACATATATTCTAATTCAAACTTAAAAAATTCCAACTCCAACTACCCTTACTTTCTTTATCTTATCTGTTTCTTCTTTTCAGCTACTTTTAACTATATTTTTATAAACTTCTTTTTGGTATTGATATAAGATATTTATTTGCTCTTGCAGATTTACATTGTGTACATGGGCGACAGTACAAAAGATGAGGTTTCAATGTCGCAGCTTCACGCAAATATGCTACAAAAAGTGGTGGGCAGGTATATATACAGCTTGCGTTTGATTCGTCGATTTGCGATGAAATTTTTAAATTGAAGTTAGTTGATTTTTTAAAAACTAATATAATTTTTGCTCACTTAAAAAAAAAAAGACATAAACTGAAAAAAATATATATACAATTTAGTTCGATTTGAGTTGAAATAAGAAACGAAACATAAATATGTACTCTTTCAATTAAGAACCGTTAAATATCTATGTGGTAATTAGGTGTTTTTTTATTCAATTCATGCCACTTTAATTTAAAAGTTGGTGACTACTATAAGTATATAGGTGGGTGTAAGCATAATCTAACGACAATTATATATTTACATATATATTTGAAAGAAGTAAATAGCATTTAGAATTTTAATTATATCCCAAATTTTTTTTAAAAAAGTTGGTAATTATTAAATTTAGGAAGAACAAAGTAAATAGCATTTTTATATAATAATTGAAGTAATATGTTTTTAAATATTTAAAATAAATAATTATAAATAACAAATTTATTAGATAAATAATTTATTTACTTCTTATAAATATATAATTTACCTAGTAAATTTACTGTTTATTTAATATATTTCTAATTTACTTTAAAATTTTAAAATCTTGCTATTTTTTAGGTATGAAATCTTATTATTTATTTTAATTATTTTCGTAAAAATGTTATTTATTAAAATTTTCCTAAAATGGAAGCCGCGCGCATTGACTAGTTAACCAATGTATACATAAATTCTCCCTTTGAACAATATATTTGGAATTCTTTATCTTTATATATATGTATGTATGACATATATAACTCATGAGGGACAGATTTATTTAAGGACGGGTGGCTGTATCCCTCACTTAATTTTTTTAATATTATCCAAGAAATATTTTGATTTTCCTACTTCACACATACTGAAAATTAAATATCCCTATAAAACCCCCACTATAACTCTACCTTTTAATTTTTATATTTTGCTATGTTATTTATTTCTTATTAAAAAAAAAAAAAAAACTAGTATACACTCTAACTGAAAATTCTATTTGGCTCGGCTATTGGTGTCATGTACTAATTGTACGTACGAATGTTTTTAGCGATATTGCGCCGGGATCTCTACTTCATAGCTACAAGAGAAGTTTTAATGGATTTGTTGCCAAGCTAACTGAGAAAGAAGCACAACAAATGTCCGGTGTGTGTGAAGTAGCTCTATCTTTTTTTTCTTTTTTCTTTTTTTCCCTTCTATTTTTTAAGGACAAGTCTTACTGAACAAATATGGTATGAAAACTGAATTTAGGGAAAGAGGGCGTAGTGTCTGTTTTCCCTAGCGAAAAGCAGGAACTGCACACGACAAGGTCATGGGACTTCATTGGGTTTCCGCAGCAAGTGAAGAGGAGCACACTCGAAAGCGACATCATCATAGGCGTAATCGACTCTGGAATTTGGCCCGAATCCGCTAGCTTCGACGACAAAGGACTAGGTCCACCCCCCTCCAAATGGAAGGGCACTTGCCAAGCCTCCGCCAATTTTTCTTGTAACAAGTATGCACAAATGTTGACATCACAATAGTACACTTGGCAATTCTATTACAACTTGTATCAATTCTAATCCTAATTTTTTTAATATATAAGTTATTAGAATATCTTTCATGTACATATATAACTATAAAAAAAAAGGCTTATATGTCTCGTAAGTTTATTTCAATACAATATATGGTCTTAGAAATGTATAACATGTTGGATTGTTGGTTCAAAAAAACAGCAAAATCATTGGAGCAAAGTACTACCGCAGCGATGGTTTGTTCGAAAAAGGCGAAAGCAAGTCCCCTCTAGACTCAGCAGGCCACGGGACACACACGGCATCGGCGGCCGCCGGGACCTTAGTAAGCGGCGCAAGTCTTTACGGCCTTGGCTTGGGGACGGCACGGGGAGGGGTTCCGTCGGCTCGCCTTGCCATCTACAAGGTGTGCTGGGCTATCGGTTGTCAAGATGCTGACATCCTTGCGGCTTTTGACGACGCGATTGCCGACGGTGTCGACATAATTTCCGTCTCTCTTGGATCGACCGCCAAGGATTATTTCCAGAACACCATCGCCATCGGCGCTTTCCATGCTATGAGGAAAGGAATTTTGACATCCACTTCAGCTGGGAACAGAGGTCCAGACCTGTCGAGTCTTACAAACTTTTCTCCTTGGTCTCTTTCTGTGGGTGCTAGCACCATGGATCGAGACTTCTCTACCAGTGTTCAATTGGGCAATAACAAGATTTATGAGGTAATAAATTATAGGAAAAATTAGGTATAGATATGCAGTTTTCAAACATTTATTTAAATATAAATAGTCAGAAATTTTTTTTTATTTCGTGAAGTGATTATTAATCAATGATTGACTTTTAGTCAATCAATGATTGATTATAGTTAGTCAGTGATTAATCATAATTAATAAGTGAAAATACATATTAACATTAGTCAATTGCTGACAGTTATTGACATTTAAAAAAAAAAAAAAAAAAGCCCATTTTTTTAATTTTACATAACTTCAGTTATTAAAAAAAAATATCTACAAAATGTCAGTTATCCACAAATTTCAAATTAATACATTAATTTGGTTATCGATTTATTTAAGTTAATCTCTTAATTATTTGTCTTATTTGTAGGGAGTGTCGATAAATACATTTGACCTAAAGAACAAAATGTTTCCTATAATATATGGTGGAGATGCACCCAATATTACCGGAAGTTATGACTCGTATTTTTCAAGGTAAGTTAAGCATTGAAATAAATCATAACATATATAAAAGAGCCAAAATACTCTCTAATTTTTTTGCCATGTGTCAACCCATTATTTTTTTACTTCTCTTTTATGCTTTTATCCTTTTTCTTTCTTTTATCTTTTAATTTTCTTCTTCTTTTTTTTTTTTTTTTTTCCTTTTATGCTTTTATGTTTTATTTATTTATTTTATCTTTTTCATCTCCCATTACATATCTTAACATATATACGAAAGATATATATGTAAGAATCCATTGTTTTTCTTTTCACTTCTCTTTTATGCTTTTTTCTTCTTTTATCTCTATGTTTTTTTTTTTTTAATTTCTTTTATCTTTTTTTCGTTTCTCATTACAAATATACATATATACACACATATATATACATAATCCTATCTATTCAATAATAAATTTATGTGTATCATCAATAATAAAAGTGAGAATATATTTTTTTTTTGAGTTTTTTTTTTAAAGTTTCATAAGGTCGTTTCGATGTGATTTTTTAATCTGGTTAAACAATAATTTGATATTTCTTTTTCTTCTGATGTCATTATGTGCTTTTTTTATTATTTCCTTCTTAATTTTTGGATTTTTTTTTTATAGTTTCTGTATGATTTTTTAATTTGATTAAATAAAAATATTTCGACTAAATTTTTTTTTGGGAATTTCGGAACAGAATTTTTTGGTTTTTATTTTATTTTTAAGTTTCATATGAAGATTTGGTTTTTTATTTCTTTTTATTATTTTGTCCTTCTGTACTTTTTCTTCTTTTTTTTTATTTTATCATTAAATTCTTATATTTTTTCTTTTATTAATTTGGTTAAAAAGGATTTTGTCTAAATATTTTTGAAATTTCATTAAGAAGTTTCAGATTTTGTTTTTTAAATTTTGTATGGAGCTTTGATTTTTTTTTTCTTATTTTGTCATTATGTACTTTTTTTTTTTTTTTTGTATTTTCTCTTTAAATTCTTATATCTTTTAAACAATATATTATTCACACCTGTGGAGCGCATGTTAGACTAGTAAATAAATAAAGTGAGAAAATGTTGTTTCTTTTCTCTGAAAAAAAGACGTGGTCCTTTCTTTTTCTTTTTTTTTTTTTTTTTTTTTTTTAAGGTTGGAAAAATGTATCGCTCTAGCTAGAACAACAAATATAATTTTCATGTATCATATTATATGACAATATCATTATATTATTTTATTTTATTTTTCACACATTACGCGTGGCAAAAGTGAATCATGTGTTACATTATAACTGTTTTGTTATTTCTATACAGGTATTGCTACGAAGATTCGTTGGACAAGAAATTAGTGAAGGGTAAAATTGTCTTGTGCGACGGCTTCGGGATAGGGCCCATATTGGCTGGAGCGGTTGGAGTCGTCAGGTCGGGTGGAGATTTTGGGAAGTTTGCGGTCACATATCCCTTGCCCTTGTCTTCCCTTAGCTTGGAGGATAGTGCCAAAGTTTACATCTATCTTAACTCCACCAGGTATATAGTCTACGCTTTTGTTTAGTTTTCAGGCAAACCTAAAGTCATCTCAATTTATCTTTTTTCTCTTAAAAATCAACAAAAATTATAATTAGTTTTTGAAAAGTTAATCGATGTCTTATAATTAGTTTTTGAAAAGTTAACCGATGTCAATCTAAAAATTCTATTACAAACCTGTATGCCAATCACAAGCTAAGACAAAATAAGACACAAAACAAGTTTTTATACATAAACAATTCAATCCTACTAATTTAAAAAACAAAAATTATATTTATGCAGAAAACCAACTGCATCAATATGGAAGAGCAAAGAGAAAACTGATAAGCTGGCCCCTTACATACCTTCGTATTCATCAAGGGGTCCCAATCCAATAACCCCTGAGATTCTCAAGGTATGTTTGTTTTGTTATACTCAAGAGATTTTGTTGCTCAATGTTTTTTTGCCTGATTTTTGTTTTTTATGTTTCTGATATGATTTGACGCTTTCATAAGGAAAATTATGTGGATCTATGTATTTGGGGCTCTTTAATAATGATTTTATTTGTGACTTTTATCGTGGAACTTTCATGGCGAGCAGCCAGACTTGGTAGCCCCGGGGACTTATATCTTGGCCGCATGGCCACCATATATCTCAGCTTCGCGTCTCGAAGAAGACAAAAGGGTAGTGGCATTCAACATACTCTCCGGCACATCAATGGCCTGCCCGCATGCCTCTGCTGCGGCGGCATACGTCAAATCATTCCACCCGACATGGTCGCCGCCGCCATCAAGTCGTCGCTTATGACTACTGGTAATGGTTGCACACTGATTAAACCACATATTGTGGCAATTCACTAATAATTTTCCGATACTAGAATAAAAATTTTGACAATTTTAAAATGAATTGGTTGCAGCTAAACCCATGAATGCGGACCTTAACCCTGAAGCCGAATTCGCATACGGATCTGGACTGATAAATCCTCTCAAGGCTGCATACCCCGGTTTAGTATACGACATAGACGAAGTTGACTACATCAATTGCTTGTGTGGACAAGGCTACACTACCAAGTTGTTGCAAATAGTTACAGGAAATAGTAGAAGCTCATGTCGAAAAGGCAGTGATGGAACGGTTGCAGACCTTAACTATCCTGCCTTTGTTCTCTCTGCATCGCCATCGGAATCTATCAACCATATCTTCAACAGGACCGTCACAAACGTTGGATCACCGGCCTCGACGTATAAAGCTAACTTGGTTGCCCCACCCGGGATTAAAATCACAGTCAACCCAAGTGTTCTGTCTTTCACATCCCTAGGGGAGAAGCTATCCTATGCGGTGACGGTGCAGGGGACGGTAGGTAAGAAACTTGTGGTCTCTGCTTCTCTCGTGTGGGATGATGGTACTTACCAAGTGAGAAGCCCTATCATTGTGTATATCCCAACATGATTAAAAAAGAAAAAAATCAAATGAACACTTTTATGGAAGTGCCATAGTAGTATAAGCCCAATTTAGGATAAATAAAATAAATGCAATTGCGATTTAAGCATAGAGGCAAATGATCTCATTTGCCTCTTTGTTTCTCTACTCTGTTATGTAATTTCTATGTGCTTTGAAACGAATTATGTGTCTTTCGAGACAGTATTTTACGTTGATAAATAAAGCCCATGTTTTGTTTAATCCTTTTTTAATTAGTTGCACTTTAGTTTTTACAAATTGAAGGAAAAGACTAATCACTTTCACTGTTCTCCTACCTGTATTATTTGATTCTAGAATGGATATTTCTTTTTACTTATTTATTTGGTTTCAAAACTTGTTGCATGTTTGAAAGGAAAAGGAAGTCATAGTGAACAGAAGAAAGTAGCAGTTAGTGGACCTCAGTTTACATCAAACTAGGAACCACCGTGTAGAGTACCTAGCGTTAATAGACTACCGTGGAAGATCAATAACTATAGGTTCAAGTGCTGCATGATCCTCTTTGCAGGTTTAAACGTAAAGGTTTGACCGTACTGCTTGGTATTTGATTTAGAATGACTGAGACCACACATTCATTATTATTATTGTAAGCACATTCAATGGGACTCGGATGACGTGCTCCTATGTGAGGAGTATGGCCTGACACTGAGGCTTTCAACGAACAGGAAAGATTGAGATGGGTTCAATAAGCTAGGAGACATGGAATCTTCCATCTCAATAATTGTGAACTTTTCGCCTTTTCGTTGCTTTTCCTGATACCCTTCATCAACGCATCCGATACTCTCACTCTTCATCAGTCTGGAAACTCAAGATGAACGAAAGGCAAAATACCTAAATCCTTGCAATCTTTTCTGCACTGATTCTGCAATATCTTGCTCTCATCTTGCCACTTAACAGGGCTATAAAAAAATATATGTTTAAGTGTCTATATATATATATGTGTGTGTGCTGTTTCATTTTTTCTTGTGGATGCAACATGCAGGCTTATATTGTGTACATGGGACACATGCCAGAGGACGAGGTTTCGGCATTACCTTTTCACTTAAATATGCTCCAAAAGGTCTTTGACAGGTCGTGACAGAAACTTTTGATGTTAATTAGTTCTCTATGACCCAAAATATGAACTATAAAATCATGAACTATACAATGCTTTTAGAAAAACAAGGAAATGTAGAACGTTTTGAAACAGGTTTTATGTCAAATTAGTCGACATCGGCTAAATTTGGGAAATGTTAAAAAAAAAAAAAAAATCTTCAGTGCTATCTCTCAATAGTGTTATGCTTTGTTTGATACAGCCATGCCACGGCAGGATCTCTTCCCCGCAGCTAAAAAAGGAGTTTCAATGGATTTGCCGCTAGGCTAACTAAGGAAGAAGCGCAAATATTGTCTAGTATGTGAAAGTCGCGGAGAAAACGCCGGAAAATCGCGACTTGAATCAGTGGGGAAAGTCGAGGGGCAATCACCGGAAAATCATGGGAAAATCACCATCCGTCCATCCTCGTCGCCGTTGGCATCGGATCTCTGACCTCTCTGTGATGGTTTCTCCGATGATCATGACTCGCTAGACTCCTCTTCACCGATGAAGAGAAGTTTTAGGTGATGGATTTTAGGTGGATTTAGAATTTTCAGTAACATTAGGGATTAGTTAACAATAAAAATGTAATTCTCAAAAAAAAGAAAAAAATCAGTACGTAAATTTATTTCCAAATAATAGATTAACTACATAATATAGTGTATTTAGTTAATCCGATTTTACCATCTATGAAGTAAATCAAAATATTTACTAGAAAATATTAGTGTTTACTAGTAAATCTTAATATTTATCAATATTTATGTTGTTTTAAAAGTTGTCGATTTTATAAGTAAATCAAAATGTTCACTAGTAAATCTTAGTATTTACTACAATTTAAGTTGTTTTAAAATTATCAATTTATCAAGTAAATCAAAATATTTATTAATAAATACCTAGTAAATCTAGTATTTACCAGTATTAAAGATAATCTATTTATTTTCCCTAGAAAATTGTCAATCTTTTAAGTAAGTCAAAATATTTACTAGTAAATCTTAGTATTTACAAGTATGCATAGTTCTGAAAACAATTAATTAATCAAATAAATCAAATATATTTATCAGTAAATCTTAGTATTTACATGTAAATATAGTATTTATAATAAATACCGTATTTATGTTAATTTGAAAATTATAATATTGTCAAGTAAATATAATATTTCTAGGTAAATCTTACTAATTACTCGTAAAATATAGTATTCAAAAATAATAAAAAATAATATGTAAAAAGCTGTAAATATATTATTTTGTTGTAAATAGTGATATTCATCTTATTTGGAAATAGAAATCTAATATTTACTTAGGTAAATTCCTTTTATTTTGCTCAGTAAATCAACATATTTACCTGTAGGACCAATATCAGTGAATTAGATATTTACTTGTAAATTCAAAAATTACTTAACTTTCAATGTTTTGATTTAGGTGATAAAAATAATATTTATTAGTAAATCCAATTATAACCCAGTTTAAAATTGAGAGAAATGAAGAACATGTTATCTCCTTACTATAATAAATAATTTTCTTTTATCAATACTTATTGCTTCTTTTTGTTTTTATTCTTCATGAAAAACATGGCTTTTACTAATAATAACTCCAAGGGTAACGGCGAAGAACTATGTTTGGCAGACAGTGCGAAAACGCACATAATTTTGAAAGATAAAAAGTAAATTTGACAGTATGCGAAATTAATGTAAATACAATCTCAGGTGCTACAAACTTAATTGAAGGCTTTGAATGAGTCAATATTATTTTGCTTGGAAGAACACAATTTGCTATACACAACGCATTATTATTTTGCATACTCAGAAGAAATCTGCTAAGTTTTAAAGATATACGTCGTAATGAATATCATATTGAGACTACAAATGATAATAATGTAGAGTATCTTTACATCATTTCTAGAGTATTGGACAGAAGAAAATATTAGAAAAACTACCCACTTTCTCTTTCGTGTTATATTATACATGCATTTGCAAAATTGAATCACATATGGTGATGACCCAGAAAGTTTCTGATCCAAAAATGTTTTCTCTTTGGCATGACCATCTTGGTCACCCTAGGTCAAAAGTGATGTGAAAAATAATTGAGAATTCACATGGACATCCATTAATGAACCAGAAAATTCTTTTGTCCTATGATTTTTTCTATGCTGCTTGTTCACAGGAAAAATTAATTATAAGGCCATCTCCATTAAAAATTGCAATTGAGTGTCCTACATTTTTGGAGAGAATTCAAGGAGATATATGTGGGCCTATCAGCCGACATGTGGACCATTTAGATATTTTATGGTGTTGATAGATGCCTCAACACGTTGGTCACATGTTTGTTTGTTGTCTACTCGCAATATTGCATTTGCGAGATTTATTGCTCAAGTAATCTGATTAAGGGCACAATTTCCAGATCATGCAATCAAGATAGTTCATCTTGACAATACTGGTGAATTTACTTTCGAAGCATTTAATGATTATTACATGTCAATTGGGATTACTGTGGAGCATCATGTTGCCCATGTACATACATAGAATGGTCTTGTTGAATCATTTATTAAAGCCACTAGTTAATAGCTAAACCATTGCTGATGAGAACAAAATTACCTGTCTCTGCTTGGGGACATGCCATATTGCATGCTGTAACACTTATTATGTGATACCCTAGAAATTCATAAACTTGATTCATTAATTATTTTCATGTATTTCCTTCATTAATATACTTCTAATGAATTATTTTGATGAATATCAAATTTCAAGATCATAAATGATTGTTTATGTATCATCAGTATGATGATGTCGATGATCTATCAATGTTGAATTTCTCTATTTAAATGAGAAATTTTAGATACATAGAAGATGAATTGAACGACATATAAATTTATACCCAAAAAAAAAATTATTATGTCGTATTAAAGGAATAAATGTTAATTTTGGGAAAAACCCGGATTTTTATTTGTAGGTCAATTTAATGATCTTAGTATTTATTTTGGTCATATCAATATCTAAGTTTTGAGAGTATGATTGGGAAATTAATGTGTCACATAGATAGAAGATGTAAAATTAGGATTTATTCTTAGAAAATTTTGGGTGGAAGATTGATTAAAATTATGCTTAAGTTTGAAATCAATGGTGTAGATTTTATGTTAAAGAATCATAGGCAAATCAATGGCCAAGCTTTGGTTTATAAGTGATCAATGAGAGCTTAAGGTAAGGATTGGTGTGATGGAAGATCCAATGGATGAGAATAAGGATGACAACTTTTAATCAATGATGGAAAAATTGGAAGAAAGAAAAACAAAATGAAAATGGGAAAATAACCAAAGGGATTCGGATTTTGTGGTCAAAGAGCAAGAAGAAATTTGAACAAATGAGGGGGAAAAAAAAGTTGTACATGTATGCAACCTCATATAAGAGATGGTATGGTTTTATTTTGAGAATTTGACCCAAAAAAGAGACAAGTGAAAGTGACCCCTTATCTTCACTTTGTTGAACAAAATTTTCACCCCAACACTCTCCCATAAGTGGCGGCAATGCAAGGGGAGGATCAGCCAAAAAATTTTCATTTTTACCCCTTAAAATACAGCTTCTTTAAAGTAAATGTTGGCTGAAGACAAGCCCCTAACATCTCATTTTATTCTCACACAAGTTAAGCTAAAAAACCCTAGCTTCTCTAGCCAACACCAAGCTCAAAACAAAAAAAAACAAAAAAAAAAAAAAAAATAACCATCAACACTATTCTCCATCTCCAATAACCCTCTAGCACCTTCCTCCCTCCATTTTCAAGCTCCAAGCAACCCCGTTACTAAGTTCGAAGAAGTGTGAAGCGGAGTTAGAGGATGTTTTACTAGAGGTAACCTAGTGATATTCTTTGTGTTTTAGTCATTTTTGGAGAACTAAAGCATGATGTTTAGTTGGAATCTTAATGTTAGACTTCTTCTTACCTAGGAAAAGGTTTTGAGAAAAACTTTGGACGTCCGAGATTTTAAAGGATCCACGGAGCATTTCGGTAAGATATACAAACTTTGTTAGAATTTGTAGTTGTTGTGGTAATATGGCATGCATTAGAGACTTTGGTATGAAAAATAAATTATATGATAAGATTCTACAAAGGATAAACTTCATTTTAGGCTTTGGAATCACTTGGTTGGCTTTTGTATGTATAAAGTTATGAGCATTTGAAATTGTGACACAAAACTATAGAGAAAATGAACCTCTGGGGTACAGTCTAGTCACGGATTTTATATACTCCGAACCCTTTAGTCTCAAAATTTTAGATTATAAGTTATATATCTGAAAACTATATTCTTTAAGCTTTCCAACAAGGTATCATGCGCCTCAAACGGATAAATGTGTAATTTTTTGTGAATTTTACAAGTTTGGACTACGAACCAAAAGTCTTTGCTGAACCCTATACTACCCACGGGTTTTGTATATTTTGGGTCAGTAAAATATAATATTTTACAAAACTGTTCGAAATTTATGAACTAGACAGCATAAGCTTTCCAATGACATATCTCTTGCCTTATTTGGGCTTGTAAGTGAATTGTTATGATTTTTCTAAATTTACCTATATATCTGGACTTGTGGTTTAGATGTGGGACTAACAGTAACAAAACCTAAGTTTATGGTATGAAAAACTCAAACAATAAAGGAAAGAACTTTATGTCTGTAAAGTAGACATCTCAAGTTTGAAATGAGATACCATACATTTAAAACAGATATGTACATAAATTTTAATAAATCATATAATATTGTATTGTATCTGGTAGACTGAGAACTCACCATAAGAAACTTAGGAAATCGCCCACATTAATGTTTGAAACGCTAGAAATATTGGAAAAAAACAATATAAAGACAGAAACTAGATACTTCAAGCTTTCCAACAAGTTATTAAGTGTCCAAAACGGGATTATACTCAAATTTAAATAAATCTTAGAAGTTAAAATCCTACACCGAAAAAATGATTAAACATTAAAATGTGATATAAGGGTAAGTCATAACATATGGGCATATTTTGTTATGAAATGAGTTGGTATTAAGTGTATGATCAAATAATGTGAAAGTCCCTAACTTTATAAAGTTGAATCACAAGTTTTTAAATGGGCTAAGATAAAGTACACTAGAGGATTACTGGGCGTATACCAAGAGACTACCTTAGCCCAACTAAATGATCATAACTAATGAGATTGGACCTTACAAACCCAATATTAGATTGAAGGTATACACTTAGGTGACTCCTTACTACCTTGATTGATTAATTAGTAAATAAATAAATAAACTAATAAAGATAAAACAAAATGTAATTATGCTAAGAAAGTTAATTAGTAATTAATAAAGTAATTAATTAATTAATTATAAGAGTTAGTAAGTGATAATTAACTGTATAAGTAAAATTATTATGTTGAGTAACTACATAATTATAATGCATGATTAATTAATCATTAATCATTGATATAATTATTAATAAAAATTTGGACGATTAATTAGAGATCAATCAAACATTAATTATTAGAATAATCTAATTATTAATTATCTTGATAATTATTATATGAGAAAAAATATTTAAGTAACATAATTTAATTATTAACGATATAATTATTAATTAGTCAATTAAAATTATACAATTTAATTATAATTACATAATTAAATAAAGTAATAATTAACTACTACCTAATTAATTAGTTAATTAATTAATTAATCAATTAAATTAAATTAAATTAAGTAAAATTAAATTAATTAAATAATAATGGTAGAAATTTATTTAACACTTAATAATTAATTTAAATTAATTGTTAAGATTAATTATGATGTAAGTGAATTAAGCTCACTTTAATTTATAAAATAAATAAATAAATAAATAAAGTTAAATAACTATGATTCTATTTAATAATGAAATATTGTAAAATCAGGACAATTTCTCAAACTTGAGTAGTATGAGGTACAACTCGGGAAGTTTAAGCATATATGACAAGTAAGCACAAACCTCACCTATAGCATGGAACAAAATATTTTTCGTTGTTGATGTTCTATGTTTTCTATGATTTGCCTTTATGAAGTAATGAGTATATGAGCCATATGTATTGCTTTGATTAAATATTTGGTGTGCATAATTTCTCTTACACTGATATGATCTACATGCCTCACATATATGTATGCCATAATGATAGATGCATAGTGAAATATAAATTTACATATTGTCACAAATAATAAGAATGAGGCTAACGAAAGATGAGATTAAGTGTCGTACCAACCTTCAATTAGTGAGAGGATATGATAAGAACAAAAGTTATAAGTTATGACCTTAGATGTTGTTGAAGGGTCGCTCCCCCAACTCCCCATTGGTTACGCGCATATGGATACGACATAGGGGCCCTTAAGTAGATAAAACATGTATATAAGAAGCATAATTGAACACACATAGATCACATGTATTTTAAACATTCTTGATATTACGTGTGATGATATGACTTTATGAAAATGTTTTGTGAGATATTATTTGTACTTGCTGAGCGAAAGGTCATACGTGTGTGTTCGTGCTGTAGGTAACGCGGGTAAGCATGCCGTTACTTAGATATTTTCTGGACTGGCAAAACTGTGCGGAGACGATGAAGGAAGATAGTAGGATACCACCATGAATTTAATTTCCACATTTAGACTTCTTAAATCTTTTTGTATCGGCTATATTTATAATTATGTGTTTAATATATTGGTACTACTAAACTAGTAGGAGTTTTACGAGAAAAAGACTTTAGAGTATTTTTTTTTTAACTCACATGACGTTATAGTTATTTTAAATATTATCTACGTACGAATTTGAATATGATATCTATCATTTAGAAATTTCAATTTCCTTAGTTAAAATTTTAGTTTATTAAACTCTTCAAGTACAAATGTAATATGTAATATATATATATATATATATATGTAATTTTTGGAACTTAACGTAAATAAGTGTTAAGACTAAATTAAATAAGAATAAGTAAGTTAGTTAACGGTTTGAAAAGTCGGGTCGTTACATATTCACATCAGGTCGACATGCTATCCAAATTACTCCCCATTACAACTTACATTTGAGCAAGAGCCAAATATATTTCATCTACGAGTTTTTGGTTGCGCAATATATGTTTTAATTGTTCCATCACAGCGCACAAAGATGGGTCCTCAAAGAAAGCTGGGAAATTTATTGGATTTGAATCCTCTTCCATCATCAAATATCTTAAACACCTGATGGGTGATATATTTGTGGCAAGATTTGCCGACTGTCAATTTGATGAGACATGTTTCCCAGCATTAAGGGGAGAAAAGAAAGAGCTGGAAAAACAAATTGAAATTTCATGGAATGCATTATCAATTTCTCATTCTAATCTTCGTACTAATTAGTGTGAACTCGAAGTTCAAAGGATTGTTCATTTGCAAAATATTGCAAACCAATTGCCAGATGCATTTGTTGATACAAAAATAGTGACAAAGTCACATATACCTGCTTCTAATGTTCCAACTCGAATTGACGTCCCTGTAGGATAAATTGAAAATGCAATAGCAAATGAGTATAAGGCATGCCGGATTCGTGGTAGACCAATCAGTTCCAAAGATAAAAATCCCCAGAAGAGAAAAGGGAAAACTAGACAACTGGCACCCCTGAAAAGATTGGCTCTCCGGAAGAGGCCATATTGCCAGAACAAATAACTGACATAAATGAAGATAAGACCCCAGAAGTGGTCCAGGTACCTGAAAATATTGAAAATATTGAGATCTCAATAAATTATGTCAGTATTGGAAAACAAAGGAACCGTGATAAAATTGTTGTCGACAATGTATTTGCATATGAAGTAGCGCTTGATATCGTGAAAGAGAGCGAGGATCTTGAAACAAATTCTGCCGAGGAATGTCGATGTAGACAGGATTGGCCAAAATGGAAATACGCAATCCAAACATAATTAAATTCTCTTGCAAATCGAGAAGTATTCAGACCTATAGTCCAAACACCTGAAGATGTTAAACCCGTAGGGTACAAATGGGTTTTTGTGCGCAAGCGAAATGAGAAAAATGAAATTGTGAGATATAAAACACGGCTTGTGGCACAAGGCTTATCGTAAAGACAAGGTATTGATTATGAAGAGACATATTCCCATGTGGTGGATGCAATTACATTCCAGTATTTGATTAGCCTGGCAGCCTCTAAAAGAATTTATATGCATATAATGGATGTGGTAACCGCATATTTGTATGGATCATTAGAGAATGATATCTATATGAAAATCTCTGAAGGATCAAAATGCTTGAAACATATAATTCTTCTCACCGAGATATGTGTTCAATTAAATTAGAAAGATCTTTGTATGGTTTAAAGCAATCCGGACGCAAGTGTTACGATCATCTTAGTGAATATCTCATAAAATAAGGGTTTGTGAACAATCCTATTTGTCCATGTGTTTTTATTAAGAGATCAAAATCTAGATTTGCTATCATTGTTGTATATGTTGATGATTTGAATATTATTTGGACTCTTAAAGAGCTCATCGAGACAATCGCATACTTAAACAAAAAATTTGAAATGAAATAACTCGGAAAACAAAATATCTCGGAAAGAATTCCCTTTTCTCTCAAGGCTGCATACCCCGGTTTAGTGTACGACATAGACGAAGTTGACTCCATCAATTTCTTGTGTGGACAAGGCTACACTACCAAGTTGTTGCAAATAGTTACAGGAAATGGTAGAAGATCATGTCGAAAAGGCAGTGATGGAACGGTTGCAGACCTTAACTATCCTGCCTTTGTTCTCTCTGCATCGCCATCAGAATCTATCAACCATATCTTCAACAGGACCGTCACAAACGTTGGCTCACCGGCCTCAACGGATAAAGCTAACTTGGTTGCCCCCACCCGGGATTAAAATCACAGTCAACCCATGTGTTCCGTCCATCACATCCCTAGGGGAGAAGCTAATCCTGTGCGGTGAGGGTGCAGGGGACGGTAGGTAAGAAACTCGTGGTCTCTGCTTCTCTTGTATGGATGATGGTACTTACCAAGTGAGAAGCCCTATTATTGTGTATATCCCAACATGATTATTAAAAAAAAAAGGAACACTCTTATGGAAGTGCCATATATAGTAGTATAAGCACAAATTAAGGATAAATAAAATAAATGTAATTGCGATTTAAGCAGAGAGGATCATTTGCCTCACTGTTTCTCTACTCTGTTTTGTAATTTCTATGTGCTTTGAAACGAATAACGTGTCTATCGAGACAGTATTATACCTTGAATTAGACGTATTAATCCTTTATTACCAAAAGCGATAAAGCGGAAGAAAAAAAAAAGCAGAAAAATTATACTGGCGTACCCTCAATATATATTTACATGCTGACTCTGCATCAGTATAATAATTAAATTCCACATGCTCAACAATAAATTATATTCACCATGAATCTACACAAGATTCTGGTTATATGGTCTTCTTTAGGCTGTTTGTAATTGAGAGAGAAACAACAGAGATTTGTGAAAGAAAACACATTGATTTTGTCTATAAAAGAAGAGGAAACTTTCATCAATTTGAGGAGAAAAATAAGTGTGGAGGTGCCCCATTACCAATCTTTCTGAATTAATTATGTTTTCCTAAAAAGTTTTAAAAGGTCGGCAGGTATTGGGACAAGAAAGTCTAAGTTTGTTTAATACTATTTAATTATTATTATTATTATTATTATTGCTGGAAATGCTAATTAATTAGTTGCGCTTGAGTTTTTCCAAGTGGAAGGAAAAAGCTTATGATTGGCTCTCATTGTTGTCCTACCTATGTATTATTTGATTCTAGCATAGATATTTCTTTTTATTTATTTATTTGGTTTCAAAAATTATTGCATGGGAAAGGAAGAGGAGGTCATAATCAACAGAAAAGTTGTAGCAGTTGGTGGACCTCAGTATACATCAATCTGGGAACCACCAAGTAGAGTGCCCGTGATGGATGTGATTATAGATTTGAGTACTGTATGATCCTCTTTCCAGGTCTTAAACGTAACGGTTTGACCATATTGCTTGGTATTTGATTCAAAATGTATGAGACTACGCCTTTATAAATTATTACCGTAAGCACATTTGATGGGACTCGGGTGACATGCTCCTGTCTGAGGAGTACGGCCTGACATTGTAGCTTTCAACGAACAGGAAAGTTTGAGATGGGTCCAATGAGCTAGGAGACATGGAATCTTCCATCTCAATAATTGTGAACTTTTCGCCTTTTCGTTGCTTTTCTAATCGTCTTCACATGTATTTCTCCTGATACCCTTCAGCAACTCATCTGACCTTTAATAGGCTTTGGATGGTTTTATCTCATGTTACAAATCCACTTTTATCTATTGTAGTTTTGTTCCCAAATTTTTTTCTTAAAAAAAAAACCGGACATGGCTTTTTCGTGGATTCTCCTCATTAGTCTCACATTCACTCTGCTGATTCTTCATCAATCAGAAGCTCGAGATGACCGACAGGCAAAATAACTAAATTCTTCCTATCTTTTCTGCATTGATTCTGTGATATATTGCTCTTATCTTACCATTTAACAAGCCTATATAGAAATATGTGTATGTGTATATATATATATTGCTATTTCATGATGCAACATGCAGGCTTATATTGTGTACATGGGAGACATGCCAGAGGACGAGGATTCGACATTCCCTTTTCACTTAAATATGCTCCAAAAGGTCTTTGACAGGTCGTGACAGAAACTTTTGATGTTAATTAGTTTTTTATGACCCAAAATATGAACTATAAAATCATGAACCATACAATGCTTTTAGAAAAACTACGAAATGTAGAATGTTTTGAAACAGGTTTTAATGTCAAATTAGTCGACATAAATTCGGGAAAGGTTAAAAAAAAAAAAAAAAAAAAAAATCCTCTCAATAGTGTTATGCTTCGTTTGATTCAGCCACACCGCAGCAGGATCTCTTCTCTGCAGCTACAAGAGGAGTTTCAATGGATTTGCCGCTAGGCTAACCAAGGAAGAAGCGCAAATATTGTCTAGTACGTGAAATTAGCTAGTTTTCCCTTCTTTTTTTTTTAATTCCCCTGTTTTGCAAACTAAAAATCAATGGATTTAGGAATGGAGGGCGTAGTATCTGTGTTCCGTAACCGAAAGAAGAAGCTTCACACAACAAGGTCGTGGGACTTCATCGGGTTTCCGCAGAAAGTTAAGAGAAGCACGGTCGAAAGCGATATCATCATCGGAATGCTAGACTCCGGAATCTGGCCAGAGTCAAGTAGCTTTGATGATAAAGGATTTGGCCCACCACCTTTTAAATGGAAGGGCACATGTGAAGTTTCTTCCAACTTTACCTGTAACAAGTACGCATCTATATATGTTATGTTTTGCATGTTTGCGTGCATACACACATTTATATGTGTGTATAAGTTGGTAATGTTCTAAGGAAAAACCACCTTTCAGAGAAGTTAGGGTATTTTGCACATTTATCCCTTTGATTTTTCATGTTTTGACAACTTGCTCTTTAATAGTGGCAGAGCCAAGTTTGGCCCAGGGGTGCTCCAATATTTATTTTAAATTATATCCTAGTTTATCCTAAAATATTGTAATTACAAAATTTATTTAGATTTTTTAAAAAAGTTTCAATTATATTCTCAGATTTGACTTCTAAAATTACATTATTTCAAATTTAGAATCCATAAACAAAATTTAGTTACACTATTTAAATTCATATTTTTGGTCTTTTGAAAGTCAGTTAATTAAAATAGATTGTAAAGTTTATATGAGAAAAAAAAAAAATCAAATTGACCAATTTTTAGTTCAAAATTTGGTTTACTTCATACCCTCTTGAAAATATTTTATAGCTCCGCCACTGCTCTCCAAACTTCTCATTTCAATAATTGACTCCCTACTTGCTAGAAAGTTGCTATTTTGCCATTTTTCCTATTTTGCTTATGGTTGCATTAAATTATTGAAGGAAAAGCACATCCTACCAAAAATTCCAAAATCCCAATTCAAACCTTAACACAAAATCTCTTGATTCCCCATCTATTAGACCCACCTATCAAAATTCATAGCAAAATTGATAACGCTACATTTGTAATAGTTTAGCAAGTTTAAGTCTGGAGCAAGACATTAAATTCTGAAAACTTTAATGGCCAAAACTTGCCTTTTAAACATAACTTGCTTTCTACATAAACGTACAATATGTACAACAAGCTAACTTAGTGTCGTTCCTCTGGTAACACATTGCTTCTATTTATATATATGTGTGTGTGTGTTCTGAAAAAAAATAAAAAAAATAAAAAGCAAAATCATAGGAGCAAAGCACTATCAAACTGTTGGAGATTACGGAAAAAGTGACTTCAAATCCCCAAGAGACTCATACGGCCACGGGACACATACTGCATCAACAGCAGCAGGAGCAGCAGTAGGCAAGGCAAGCCTGTCGGGCTTGGGACACGGCACGGCACGAGGAGGGGTTCCATCGGCACGTCTCGCTGTGTACAAGGTATGCTGGCCCGACTGTTATGACGTAGACATCCTTGCCGCATTTGACGATGCAATTGCTGATGGCGTTGACATAATATCACTGTCCGTCGGAGGGTTCGACCCTGACAACTATTTCACCAACTCCATCGCCATCGGCGCTTTTCATGCTGTGAGAAAAGGGATTCTAACTTCAGTCTCTGCCGGTAACCGAGGCCCGGGCCTGGCCAGTGTCGCAAACTTCGCGCCTTGGGCTCTCTCTGTGGCTGCTTCCACCATTGATCGACAATTCTTCACCAATATTCAACTGGGTGACCAAAAGATTTATGAGGTAAAATTTCGAGCATTGCATGCACGGTAATATACGAGGGTCTTTTCAGTCAAATTTAAAAAAGCGTCAGTTTGGGAGAATTCTCAAGCTGTATTTAGTTCTAAAACAAAATTAATCAAAATTAAAAGTTTTAAAAGAAACTTGTCAATCAGAGAAAATTTATTTATTTTCCCTCCAATGGGCAGGGAATTTCAGTTGACATATTTGACCTCAACAATAGAACATTTCCTCTAATATATGGTGGAGATGCCCCAAACAGAACGAAAGGTGTTGATGAGCTTTCATCCCGGTAATTTTTCAGATCATTTTGTGCATTCGATATTCGCTAATTTAAGTTTTCTTTTTCTTTTAGCTGATAGAGTTTCCGTTACATAAATGAGGCAGGTACTGCGAAAAGGACTCGCTGGACCAGAATTTGGTTAAAGGTAAGATTGTGTTATGCGATGGATTTTCCTTTAGCTTTGGAGAAGAGGCATTTAGAGCCGGAGCTGCCGGTGCTATCTTTCAAGGCCGACTAGCCGGTGAGGTTGTCGACTCTTTTCCCTTGCCTGCGACTTACCTCAGCGTGAAGCATGCTACCAAAATTTACATGTACATGAATTCCACAAGGTACCACAAAAAGTGACCATTAGAAATGTTACCAAAAAAAAAAAAAAAAAGAGTTACATTTTAAAATGTTGATTTTGACCCTGATTAAATCAAACAGAAAGCCAATTGCTTCAATATGGAAAAGTAGAGAGGAAAAAAATAGAGTGGCCCCTTATATTCCAACCTTTTCATCTAGGGGTCCAAATCCAGTCAGTCCTAACATTCTCAAAGTAAGTTTCTTTTTTTTAATCAATTTTATCTTCTTCTTTTTTTTTTTTTTTTTTTTTGGGTCTCCTTAATTTGTGATTACTAATCTCTCTGGCTATTTCTCTTTGTTGGTGTGTAGCCAGACTTAGCAGCCCCGGGAGCACAAATTCTAGCAGCATGGTCTCCAATTGCACCAATTTCATTTGTTCGAGGAGACAAAAGAAGAGAAGCATACAACATAATCACAGGCACATCAATGGCTTGCCCACACGCCTCCGCGGCGGCTACATACGTCAAATCGTTCCACCCCACATGGTCTCCTGCGGCAATCAAGTCGTCCTTGATGACTACAGGTAAAAGCCTAATCCCGATGGAAGATTACTTGATCCCTTGATCGGACACAAATCAAGATGTGTCAATTTTCTAATATCTGTTGTTAAATTTCTAAATATTTCCTTCCTTTTTTTTTTTTTTTTTTTTAACTAGCTCATCCCATGAGTACTAATTTGAACCCTGAAGCCGAATTTGCATATGGAACGGGTCAGATAAATCCGGTAAAGGCTTTATCTCCGGGTTTAATTTATGATGTTGAGGAGAATGACTACGTCAAGTTTTTGTGTGGACAAGGTTATGATACTAAGAGGCTGCGAATTATAACCGGGGATAAGAGTAGCTGCAGTTCTTCTGACGAGATTATTGGATCAGCTAGAGACCTGAACTACCCTGCTTTTGCTCTGTCTGTCTCGCCTTCGGAATCTATCAACCATGTTTTTAGTAGGACAGTGACGAATGTAGGATCATCAAATTCGACATACAAAGCGAACTTGACCACCCCTGATGGACTTAAGATCACGGTGAAACCGAGCATTTTGTCGTTCAATTCTGTTAGGCAGAAGCTGTCTTATGAGCTGAAGGTTCAAGGGACAGTTGATACATTTGTGGTCTCGGCTTCTTTGGTGTGGGATGATGGTACTTTCCAAGTTAGGAGCCCCATTGCTATCTACCTTGAATATTAGAGGGTGAAAAAAAAAAAAAAAAAAAAAAAAAAAAAAAAAAAAGCCAATCTTCTCTTCCGGTGTAATAATTTAATTGCATATATACATATATAGAATTTAGTCTTCCTATTGAACTCTACATTCTTCCTTTATTATCTGTTTGATTTTTTTCATTTGCTTGCCTTGTAGTTAGAGGTTTGAATTTATTCATGTTGGCTAGTGCCTAAACTTAAATTTTGTTTTGTTACGTTATTTTAATTCAAGAAACTAGTGTTCAATATTGTTACAAGTTTCACTCTAATTTGTGCACATAAATAACTTGTTTCAAGATTGCTTATGCTACATGATAAAATGAAAGGAAATCCTTGTCAAGTAAATCCTTTCCAAAACACAACTAATTTCTCTCTCATTGTCAAGAGAACTTGGGATCGAGTCACTCAAACCATGATAGTTTGAGCTTGTGTTCGAAACATAGATTTGAAAAGTTGTTATAGAAATGATTCCAATTCAAACTGCGAAATTTATATATATATATATATATTAGTATTTAAAAGAGAAAAGATGATACGTGAATTTTGAAAAAGTGAAAAATTTAAGTTGAATTAGAATCTTTTTGAAATCTTTTTAAAAATAACTTTTCAAATCTATGTTCGAAACATAGGCTGTGTACAAAAACAGGAAAGCTGTTAATGTTACAGTTTGTTATGTGAGAAAGTTAAGATTTAATATATATATATATATATATGGAGTAATCTCTTGTTCAGTTACTATATGGGTATGTAACTTTTTTCAATTTTAAATATACTTTATATATAACATAATACTATTTGAAATTATTAGTGTAAATATCATGTATTAACAAAAATGTTACATATTAATAATTTTAATATTACACATTATTAACCTAATGTTTCAAGTGTCGTTTCACTAGAGTGTCAGACATAAAACCTGAGGATCCAACACTTCTATTACGCAAATCCTTTCTATCTAATACATACGCGACAAGATTACTTTAATACATTTCATTCCAATATATATATATATATATATGTGTGTGTGTGTGTGTAATACATAATACATTTCATTCCAATATATTATATATATATATATATAATACATTTCATTCCAATAAATATATATATATATATATATAAATGTATAAATAAATATCCTTGATGCAACTAAACTTACAAGACGAGATATTGACAAACATAGGGAATGTCGCGATGTTGTACAAAAAGGCCGGACATAATTTTATAGTTCTAAATTAGTAAAAGATTTTGTATCCCCCGCTGAAGTACTAGGTGAAAATACTCTATATTACAACATACTTCAAAATTGTAAAAAAGATAAAGTATGGTGTATTTATGGGCTCTTAGCAAATTATCAACAAGAATATTTGTTACTACTTATTTGTAACCGCCGGCTTTCTATGGCTTTTCTCGTTGGAAAACTTGCTAATGGCCGATTAAGAACCCTTGTTTATTAAGCTCAAATTAACTTGCACCCCTATAAATAAATCCCATTTCTCCAACAACTTTGCATGAAAACTAGTTTAAGCAGATAATCTTTATCTATTAGTAGACTAATATGCCGATTATGGCTAGCCACAAACCTCTTGAATGTCTTGTTTATGTTAGTCTAAGCTTAAGCCTGCTTATTGGCTGTTACGCATTTGCCGACGACCGCCAGGCAAGTATCTCTTTAGCCTTGTCAAAGGAATTGCAATTTTAGTTATTAGATTAACTTTTATTGTCTGATCTATGTGTTCACGTTAGAAATTTTCAGTGCCCAATATAAAATTATTCATATCTATATATCATATCGTTAAAAAGTTAATCTATCGATTAAAACTGCAGTTTTTATCGATAACGATTAAAACTACTCCATCATGTTGTGGACACAGTTGCATATTGTGTACATGGGCGACCGACCAAAGGGGGAATTCTCTGCTTTCTCTCTTCACTCCAGCGTACTACAGGAAGCTCTTGGCAGGTTAATTCTTATAATATACTAATATAAAATGTCAAATTCTTAGACTGCACTTTAGTGATTCTTTTCATGCCATAACTACAAATTTGGGCTTCATATACAATTATATGACATAGATTTTTCTTAGCAATAAAATTGAAAATAAGAGAACAAAGAAGAAATTATACAACAGAAATTAAGTAACATGCATTTGACTTGCCTATGCATTATCTTATTACAGGGATGCATCAGATTCTTTGGTTCATAGCTACCACAAGAGCTTCAATGGATTTGCAGCAAAGCTAACCAAGGATGAGGTTGAAAAACTGGCTGGTAAATTATCTCAGTCTTTGATGTAGCAAAGTTGACATTTTTAAACTTAATTTTTCTTCTTTGAATTTACTTTTAAAAAGATTTGAATTCACTGTTTGAATTAACTTAATTTTTCTTCTTTGAATTTACTGTTTGAATTATGAGTTTGACCTTATGATTTAAACATTAGCTTAAATGGACATGATTTATGAACGTATCGATAGGAGGGTTGTGACTTAATAATCTGTATGTTTTGCAGGCATGGAAGGAGTAGTGTCTGTATTTCCTAGTCAGAAGAAACAACTCCACACCACAAGGTCATGGAACTTCATGGGCTTCTCCAAACATGTAAGCAGAACAAGTGTCGAGAGCGACATCATCATCGGACTGCTCGATACTGGAATATGGCCGGAATCCGAAAGTTTCAGCGACGAAGGATTTGGTCCACCACCTGAAAAGTGGACTGGCACTTGCCAAGACTCATCCGATTTCTCCTGTAACAAGTTAAGCCTACAACTTTATAGCAAATGAAAATGAAGTACTTTTAACTTATTTTTGACCCCAAAAAAACCAAAGATAAGCTTTATACTTAAACTATTATAAGTAGCCAGCAATGTCATGCCTAATTTTTTATTTTTATTTTTATTTACTGAAATCTTAAGTTCAAATTGCTTTACTCCCTAATAACAAGTATCTAAATAAATAAGAAAAAAAAATTTTTTTTTTTTGGGGAGAAAATTAGCTCTTTTTATAATTCCCTTGTCTTTTTTAAAGTACTATCCATTTGATTATTTTCAAAAACAAAAACTTCCTTGCATCGAGCAACAAAATAATATCATTTTCTGCAATATCTAATTAGAATTTTATTCCTAACGGCACAACAGAGTAATAGAAGCCTGCTAAAAAAAATACACAGAGTAATAGAAGCCTCGTTCATGTTTTGAGAAATTAATTTCTAACCCTAAAAATTTTGTAAAACTTTAATTGTGCCTTCATTTTATATGAAAAATTATTATTTTAACCTCTGCTCAAATTTTCGTATTTTAATTTTTAATCTATTAATCTCAGTAGAATTTAGTTAAACATCCACTTTATAAGAAAATTTTTATTATGTCCACAATCAATAATCAAAATATTATAATTAAACCATTGTTCAAAAAAATTATCTCTAATTATTTTATTGGTATCCCATTAAAAAAAAATTCTGACTAGCAGCCTTTTTAAGTACTCTACACAACAGAAAAAAGTCCCCAAAGTAACCCCTTTTAGAAAGAACGCCAATAATACACAAATAATTGTTTTTACTTTAACGTTAATGTTATCATGTATGCAGCAAAATCATCGGAGCCAGATACTACCGGAGTGACGGCCAATTCAGCGAACAAGACGTTCAATCTCCGAGAGACACAAACGGCCACGGGACACACACTTCATCGACGGCAGCCGGGGCTCCGGTCAGAAACGCCAACATGTTGCGGCTCGCGTCGGGCACGGCACGAGGAGGAGTTCCCTCCGCCAGAATTGCCGTCTACAAAATATGTTGGTTCGACGGCTGCTTCGACGCAGATATCCTCGCGGCATTCGACGACGCAATCTCGGACGGCGTTGACATCATCTCTCTCTCGGTCGGCGGGTTCTCTCCGTTTGATTACTTCAACGACTCCATCGCCATTGGAGCCTTCCATGCAATGAAGAATGGCATTCTCACGTCCAACTCCGCCGGTAATTCCGGCCCCGGCCCGGCGACGATCACAAACTTTTCGCCCTGGTCTCTCTCCGTAGCTGCTAGCACTATTGACAGGAAGTTCGTGACCAAAGTGAGATTGGGCAATGGTAACGAGTTCGTGGTGAGTACTAGATATACCACTTTATCTAATTATATATATATGTTATTAATTTATCTACTCCTTTTTAATTTGTAAATTAAGCTTATGTTTAAAACACCGATTTGAAATGGAATTTTTTTAGTTGAAATTGATTAATTTTTCAAAAATTATTTATAATTTTATTTAACTTTTCAGAAAAATATACAAACTGATATGAAAAACTTAAGTTTAAACATGAGAATCAAATGGAACCTGATATATATCTATATATTTTTGAACTTAGAAGTGGTGGATTTAAACTATGCACCTTTAAGTAAAGTCGGGTGTGATATTACCGCTAGACTGTGCATGTAATTACAAACCTGAATCAGATATTTTTTAGGTTTGTGTTGTGACAATTTATTAAGTTAATTAACATATATGGTTATGTTTGTTTTCAAGGGGGTCTCTGTAAACACCTTTGATCTTGAAGAAAAGGAGTTTCCTTTTATTTATGGTGGAGATGCCCCAAATACCACAGCAGGTTACACTGGAGAAGAATCTAGGTAAATTGAATTGAAAATTTAGTTTAGTAATTTTTGCTTATAACCTACATACGCATACAGGAAAATTATATAAATTACTCTCATTTATATTCTTTGAAATTTAAGAATACTCTCATTTTGTCTTATGAATTTTAAATCTATCATCGTGTTCTCAAAATTTTGAATTCGTCCTACTTAATTAACCCCTATGTTATAATTTTTAGTTAAAAAAAATGAAAAATAAGGATGTTAAGTGCGGTTACATGGTTTTTTTTTCGTTTGTTTGTAATGAAAATTTCAATAGAATGGAATAAGTGAGACTGATTTTTTTTTTTTTTTCCATATGCCAATTTCACATTCTCATCATTTATTATATGGGGGGACTAATTTCTCTTCTTTTCTTTCATTTATTTTTAACGAATATTCTAATAGAATAGTGTAGGTGAAACTAAAATTTAAAGATGCAAAACTCAAAAACCCAGATAAGATTGATCTTAAATAAATTCTAGAAGAGTGCCGTTGAATATTGACAACCATAATAGTGTGTTATTATTATTTTTATTATTTTGATATAATATACGAGTCATATACATATATATTTATTTATTTTAATGAAGAGACATATATATTATAAAATTAAAAGTACCAAAATCTTATATTGTGTTCTCATCAACCTGTGGTGGTGAAGGTTCTGTTATGAATTAGACTCATTGGACGAAGAAAAGGTAAAAGGAAAAGTGGTTCTCTGCGATTGGTCCGGCGGCAACGGCAGTGCAGCTTGCATTGACGGCGCGGCTGGTATTATAATGCAAGATTCTTTACCCAAAGACTACGCTAGCGTCTTTCCCATTCCTGCTTCTTCCTTTGATTCCGACGTGGGAACTCAGATTTCTCTTTACCTGAACACAACTAGGTATATATTACATAATATTAATTACTTTTATTCCCAATTTGAGATACATCATAAGTTATACATATATAATATTATTCGTCATTTCTTACAAAACAAATATATAATACATGTAAAGCAACTAGATATTAGCTTGGCTCCACTTTATCACGTCTCAAAAAATATTAAGGTTGCGTTTGGACTTTGGAGTTCGGATTTGGAATAGAATTTTTAAGTTAAAGTTGGTTGACTTTTCAAAAACTAATTATAGGCTTTGTTTGGAGTTTTAGTTCAACTCTAACTAAACTATTTTTTTTTCAATCTTAGTTTCTATTTTTTTCGAAAAAATCAACAAAATGTATAACTAATTTTTTAAAAGTCAACTAACTCTAACTTGAAAATTTTATCTCCAACCAGCGAACCAAATGCAAACATAATTTTTATTGACTTTTCAGGAAAAAAAAAGAAAGATAAAAACTGGGATGAAAAACTTAAATTTAGACCTGAGAATCAAACGAATGCTAAGTATAGGACCTACGTATGGTATCACACGAACATCAACGAAATAAAGGGATATATAGAAAATGATCATTTTTAAGCACTGTTTTACAAATGTGCCAACTTTTGTTAAATAAAAGAAAACCATCGTTTTTTTTTTTTTTTTCAACCAATGACTAATCATTTGGTGTTCAAGTCAATTGTTTTTTAAAAGATGGTCAAAATCAATGATGAAGCCATAATTTTTTTTTTTTTTTTATCAGGGAGGTTAAGAACTATATAATAGATAATTAAGGGACTATTATGGTCAAATTTTTATTTTGAGGGGTACCGTGAAATTTTGTTCAAAGTTATAGGCAATTTTTTCAACAAAAAAAAAAAAAAAAAAAAAGGAAACTTGAGGGGGCCTTAAGCCCTTAAGCCCCCTTAGTCCATCATTGGCTATGTGTCTGTCACCTTGTCTAATTATTTTAAGGGCATGTTTGAAGTCACTTTTGAAAACAATATTTTCAACAGTTATTTTATCTTTTTCCTCCAATTTTATTTTTATACTTTTTCAAATATTTTTAAAAAATTCAAATTTTAAAAGTTCACAATTTTATTATTTTAACTCGAAATGAGATGATTTTTTTTTTTTACATAGAATTTTGAGAGGAACGAAACAAGATCCATTTTTTTTTTTTCTGAACACATTTTAAATTTTTATATTTTTTCACTCCAAACAGTTTTATTGTCACCAAACACATATTTTTAAAACTCAAACAGTCTCTAATATTCAAAACATCATCTTTAAAAGTGATCCCAAACAGGTCCTAAAAGATGCAAAAGAAAAAAGAAAAAAAAAAGTGGTTTTTGTAGAACGTGAAACAGTTGAATAACATAACCATAATAAAAGCGATCCCAATGTCTTTTTAGAACGTGAAACAGTTGAATTAGAACGTGACATATTGGTTTTGTGTGTGTGTGTGTGTGTTAATAATTTATCAGGGAACCGACAGCAACAATACTGAGGAGCACTGAGGAGAAGGATGATTCAGCCCCCTTTGTAGTTTCATTCTCATCAAGGGGTCCAAACCCCATCACGAGTGACATTCTTAAGGCATGTTAAGTACAAAATAATATATTTTTCCTTAATTATATATATAAGAGAGCTTTTCTATCCGACACTGTCGGAGTGCCGGACTGAAAAACTCCCCCGGCCTCTCTCTCACGTGTTGTATCGTTTGTTCTGCCAAACAGAAGAGATTTCCTATATATATAGGATCCTGCCTTATCTAATTTTTACCATTCATGTACGCTGAAAGCTTTTCTCCAAACACACACACACACACACACACACACACACACACATATATATATATATATGTACACTGCAGCCAGATCTAACAGCGCCGGGAGTGGACATTTTAGCGGCTTGGACAGGAGCGACCAGTCCGACAAGATTAGGAAAGGACAAGCGAATAGTTCCATACAACATAATCTCTGGCACCTCCATGTCTTGCCCACATGCAACCGCAGCTGCTGCCTACGTCAAGTCCTTTAACCCAACGTGGTCTCCTGCTGCTATTAAATCTGCCCTCATGACCACAAGTAATATATATGTTTATAGGAATATATACACTGTTATTTATCTACATATATATATATATGTATGTATGTATATAGCCCAACAAATTTCCAATAATATTTTTGTCACCCCTACTAAATTGCATGGAAATGGTCGTGCGTGTCAAATTAGTTGATATGTGTTTGAGAACGGTGATAAATTAAGCTACTCTATTATGAGTGAAAACGTGGCTTCACTCGATCGATTTTCAAATTTTTGATTTTTACTATTTAAAAATTTTTAAGAAACCCCAGTTTTGTCTATATTTTAGAAGAAAAATATTGTGTCCTACTCGATAATTAAAATATATTATACACGTGTCTTTATTTAATATTTGTTTTAATATCTCGCTGAAAAAACTTTCTTACTTCATCACTGTTTATTGATCATGATATATAATAATTATGTGACAGGCCTAGATACCTTAATTAAAATGTTACACAATTTTGTAACTGTAACATCTCTTGCGTTCTTTGCAGCTTATCCAATGACTGATGAGAGCAACTCTGATGCGGAGTTCGCATACGGGTCGGGTCATATAAACCCGGCAAGAGCGGTAGATCCCGGCTTGGTATACGATGCTGGAGAGATTGATTACGTTGAATTCTTGTGTGGACAAGGATACAGTACAAAGTCTCTTAGGCTTGTGACTGGAGATAAGAGCAGTTGTTCCAAGGTCCAAGAAATAACTGCCACTGACTTAAACTACCCTTCATTTGCACTTTACTCAAATTCGAAAAAATTTGTCACCAAGGTCTTCCATAGGACCGTCACAAATGTCGGATCGCCGGATTCGACCTACAAGGCAATTGTGAAAGCTCCTAAGGGACTAAAAATCAGAGTCAAGCCAAGGACTCTTTCTTTTGAATATGTTGGGCAGCAAAAATCGTTTGATGTGAAGGTTAGGGCAAAGGTGGATGAAACCCGTAGTATGATTTCTGGCTCTTTGGTTTGGGATGATGGAAAGAGGCAAGTTAGAAGCCCTGTAGTTGCATATTATAAATCTTCTTAGATTAGAAGATTATTTATACATGTTTTTTAAGGTTGGGAATATCACATATTCATGTTTGATAGAACATACTAATTAATTAGCAATAATGAGCTTCGTGTTAATTTGTATGAATTTACAATTCTTTATTTCTTTTTTATCTTTTTTTTTTCAGCATTTAATGACCTCTTTATAAAAACCAAGTTCACGACTTTTGTCATGCAACATTATAGGTTCAATTGGTAGTACCATCGGAGTAGCCGAATGGCATGGGCTACCGCTGGTAACCTGACACTACTATCACCAACATTGTTTAATTATTGTTTTTCAATACTTAAAATAAGAATCGACTCGCATAATACAAAAATTGATATTATAATTTATATCCCTAACATTTTATTTTTTTTTTTTTTTTTTTGGTTATAATAGTAAACATGAGCATTGTTTGTAGTAAGAAATTTGCCGGATTAAAATCCATCTATACATGGAGTCAAAACATGAAAAAAAAAGTCGAAACTTCCCAATTCTGTTGACAGGTAATTGGCATACCTCTAGCTCATATAGATTGGTAATTACAAACTTATCGCAATATACGTTTCTCATGTTTGTTACTGGACATAAGGGGCCAAATTGGCAGGTGTTCCAAATTCCCCAAAAAAAAAAAATAGACATAAATTAAATCTAACTATTGTTATAGCCTAGCAATATAATTCTACACTTGACTTTATTAAAGGATAAATAGTTTAAAAATATATATATCTATGGCTCTCATTACAAGTTCAAAAAAAATAAATCTTGAAATATAAAATTTGATACACAATACCATGAGTTTGATCATCATCATCATGTATCAGTTTGAAATTTCAAACTCACAATTACGTAAAACATATATATTTAAATAGTAAAGAAAAATTTCGCAAGTGTATTAGTACTCATAATATATTACTTGGACAATTTTGAAGTCAAAAGGAGAAATAATATTTGTCAAAGGACAATGAATAAGGCACAATATATAATGTGAACAACTAAACCAGCAAGGAGTCTATTTTGTGAGAGGAAAATTTCTTTACAATTAATATGCTCCTGCAGGTAATTTTACAACGGTTTTGAATTCCTGCATTTATACTGAAAAAGATATATTATCATTTTCAAACGTGTGAAAACAAAATTGTTTTCTAATATCATTTTGGTCATATATTGATTCATCACTCTATATCTAGAATAGTAGACAAAGAATAATCTGGAATTTCTAGAAGATGGTGTGTGTGTGTGTGTGATCTAAAAGCTAACAGTAAACTGAGTAATAATTTAATGAAAATTACCGCTTTGATATCTTCTCTACATTCAACGGAGTATTCTTTCTTTGAGAATCTTGACTTATGAAAGTAGTCAATTTTCGCTCGACTCGTGAAAACGAATTATTTGTTTTTCATGGAGCTCAGTGTATCATGCATGTGCAAACATGCAAAACCAACTTGGTCAAAATTCTAAGTTTTTTCATTGACAATGAATGAACATTTAAAAATATGTATTCGATTATAATGTAAATTAAAAATTAACTGTAATATTTGAAGAGTGTAAAAAAATATAAAGTGTATGTTTGGAAAAAAGTAGCAATGACGATTTTATTTTGTTCTTTTCGTCGTCATGAGTATTTTGACACAAGATCATCTCAATTCGACTTAAAATAAGAAAGTTATGGACTTTTAAATTTGAGTTTTTAAAAATAGAATATAGAGAAAAGAGATGTAGATTTTAAATTGAATTTTAGAAAGTTTAACGGAAAAAAAAAAAAGGGGTTAATTTCACTTTTAGCACCTGTAAAAATTTTATTATTAAAAATAGTATTATTTTTTTTCCCTTCATTACTAGCACTTAATGTGGGGCCCAGCAGCATTTAATGTATATCAAATTACGGGTTTACCCTCATCTCCTTCAGCTCAAATATCTCTCTCCCTCGCATGGCTCAAAAAATTTTTATGCAAAGACCAACATATACAGTGTTTTAGAGAGAGAAAACTGAAATCTAGAGAGAGAAAGAGTTACCACCCACCGGAATCTTATTTTTTGTCACTTTTTCGCCTAGCCCCCCACCCATTTTGAAACCCAAATCTTCATATAATAGAGAGAAACTTCCATTTAGAAAGAGAAACTTCCATCGAAAGTTTTTTTTATATTTTAAATCTAACATTTTTAGCCATTTTTGAGTAAAGGTCATTCCTGTTATGACCATCGAAAGTTTTTTTTTTTTTTTTTTTATGACCATCGAAACTTTCATTTAGAGAGAGAAACTTTCATCGAAAGTTTTTTTTTTTATTTTTAAATCTAACATTTTTAGCCATTTTTGAGTAAAGGTCATTCTTATTATGACCATCCGGTCATAATAGTTGTCATTCTTATTATGACCATCCGGTCATAATAGTTATGACCTATATTAAAAAAAATTAAAAAAAATCTAACATTTTTGACCATTTTTTAGTACAGGTCATAACAGTTATGACCGGGTAGTCATAATGGTTATGACCGGATTGTCATAATGGTTATGACCGGGTAGTCATAACAGTGTGGTCATAAAGGTTATAACCGGGTGGTCATAACAGTGTGGTCATAATGGTTACGACCGGGTAGTCATAACAGTGTGGTCATAATGGTTATGACCGAGTGGTCATAATTAGGGGTGGCAATACGGGTCGCGACACGACGACACGACTCAAAAACGACACGAATTTCACGGGTTTGGGTTAGGAAAAATAGGGGGCGGGTCGTGTTCGTGTCACGGTTTCGTGTCGTGTTCGTGTCGCGGGTCGTGTTCGGGTTGGACACGTTTTTTTCGTGTCACTTTTCGTGTCAATTTCGTGTCAATTTCGGGTCAATTTCGTGTCACTTTTCGTGTCAATTTCGTGTCACTTTCGGGTCGCGTGTCAATTTCGGGTTGCGGGTCAATTTCGTGTCAATTTCAGGTCAATTTCGTGTCAATTTCGTGTCGCGGGTCAATTTCGTGTCGCGGGTCAGTTTCATGTCGCGGGTTAATTTCGTGTCACGGGTCAGTTTCGTGTCGCGGGTCAATTTCGGTTCGTGTCGTGTCAACCCATGACGGGTTCGTGTCGTGTTCGTGTCACGGTTTCGTGTCGTGTTCGTGTCGCGGGTCGTGTCGCGGGTCGGAGAAGAAAAAAATCGACACGGCTCTAACACGACACGAACACGACACGTGACACGAATTGCCACCCCTAATCATAATGGTTATGACCGGGTAGTCATAACAGTGTGGTCATAATGGTTATGACCAGGTGGTCATAACAGTGTGGTCATAATGGTCATAACAGTTATGACCGGGTGGTCATAATGGTTAAGACCGGGTAGTCATAACAGTGTGGTCATAACGGTTATGACCGGTCATAACCGTTATAACCACACTGTTATGAATACCCGGTCATAATCATTATGACCACCCGGTCATAACCATCATGATCACACTGTTATGACTACCCGGTCATAACCATTATGATCATCCGGTCATAACCATTATGACCACCCGGTCATAACTATTATGACCACACTGTTATGACTACCCGGTCATAACCATTATGACCATCCGGTCATAACTGTTATGACCTGTACTAAAAAATGGCAAAAAATATTAGATTTTTTATAAAAAAAAATTTTAACATAGGTCATAACTATTATGACCGGATGGTTATAATAAGAATGACATTTACTCAAAAATGACTAAAAATGTTAGATTTAAAAAAAAAAAACTTTCGATGGAAGTTTCTCTCTCTAAATGGAAGTTTCGATGGTCATAAAAAAAAAAAAAAAAACTTTCGATGGTCATAACAGGAATGACCTTTACTCAAAAATGGCTAAAAATGTTAGATTTAAAAAAAAAAAAAAACTTTCGATGGAAGTTTCTCTCTCTAAATGGAAGTTTCTCTCTATTATATGAAGATTTGGGTTTTAAAATGGGTGGGGGGCTAGGCGAAAAAGTGAAAAAAAAAATAAGATTCCGGTGGGTGGTAACTCTTTCTCTCTCTAGATTTCAGTTTTCTCTCTCTAAAACACTGTAGATGTTGGTATATGCATAAAAATTTTTTGAGCCATGCGAGGGAGAGAGATATTTGAGCTGAAGGAGATGAGGGTAAACCCGTAATTTGATATACATTAAATGCTGCTGGGCCCCACATTAAGTGCTAGTAATGAAGGAAAAAAAAAGTAATATTATTTTTAATAATAAAATTTTTACAGGTGCTAAAAGTGAAATTAACCCAAAAAAAAATTCCCAAAACTCTATATGCATTTGTTGTCCACATTATGGGACTAAAGGCAAACAAGATACCTAAACGGTGTATTAACAATAGGGCCTCATGTTAGACGGCCGCAAGAATGAAGTCAAAATTGTTCGGAGGGCTATAAACAGTATGGGAAAATTTTGAGACTTATGGTTAGAGTTATCATTTTCTTTCAAGGGGGGCTCTATGTGTTTTTTAATATATAGATATAGATTTATACACACACACAGAGAGGTAAATTAGAGAGAGAAGAAAAAAAATTGAGGGTGACTCAACTTTGTTGCCAATGTCCTTGTCAGCCGGTAGTACATTTGTTTTTTTTAAGTCCTAAATTATATTTTAAAAAAAATCTTCATATGTAAAGGTTTATTATATAGTAATCTTTTGGCTCACAACAAAATTAAATAAATCAAAATTAATAAAACAGAAACGATATATAGTCGACCTAATGGTACCAGCTTTAACATATTTTATTTATTATTCGTGCCCCTGCTTTCAAGTTAGGGCTAAGACTATTAACAGTTATATATGTTGACTCTCAACTTTTGTAGAATTAGGGTTATTATCAAATAGTTATATGATGAACTGTGATATGATTCTCATTAATGTTCATGGGTTCTTATCAGCTCGTTGTTGCAGTGAATTTTCAGTTGAAACTGGGTCAGAAAATCATGTATAAATGTAAAACATATATATAAAGAATACAAAATATATTTTCAAGAAAGACAAATGTGGCACCTTAATAATTACCCCGTAAGATTGCCATAATCTGATGAAAAAGCACTAATCTAGATTGTGCTTCCTAGTAGACCGATTGAGTCAACATTAATACTTTTGTTAACATTTCCCTCTTTGCGATGTTCATGAAGCGTGATTTTTTTCCCCTTTTTTTTTTTTTTTGGCTGAAATATCCTCTTATCTAGACGTTACTTAAGGGTTTGTTTCAGACGTTGACAGTCAAATATTGAGCGGAATGTTTATTAAATGCCCTTACATTGGGCTGGGTCTTACCCCTTGCACGGAAAATGCCACCTCAATCCCATTAAGTGTGATGGCGGTCATGACAGGATGATCACGTAGATGTTAATTCGGTTATAAGACTGGCCCGAATAAGCGTTCAAATTAAAGGCCCTTTTTAAGACCCTTAAATGAGACACTTGGCATCCAAACCTTAGATCACAAACCCAATCACGACATTCCTTACTGCTATTTACCGCCAATGTGTTATTTCAACAACCCACTTGCACAACGATAATTGTCCCACCCATTAGGAATTTCCAAGTCACAAAGTTTTATTTAAAAAAATTCTTTTGAAAAAAAAAAAAAAAGAAAAGAAAAGAAAAGAAAAGATAGAACTTGAGCCTTTTTTAGGCTTCTGGTGCGATTCTCAATAAGAATCAACAATGGAAAAAAAAAAAAAAAAAAAAAACAACAACAACAACAACAAAACAAAAGACATTATGAACAATCATAAAGATCCTCTGTCGAGGACAACGTCACCGTTGAAAAACCGGCGACTTCGTCTTTCTTTTTTTGTTTTTTGCTGAATAGCGACCTCATATTTTTGTCCCAACGTCAATCATCTCTACGCTCGTGTCCCCTACGGTCGCCTCCTCGGCGATCAGTTATACACTCTTGTAGGCGTCCATTCCGGATTAGCCTCTCAATTTTAATTTTTATGGTCTACACACTCTGCCGTCTGATGACCACATTCTCCGTGGAATCGGCAGTACTTGCTTTGGTTTCGCTTGGTGGGATTTAATCTCAGGGGCTCGGGTCGACATAGATAATCTCTATCACTAATCCTAGAATATATCTCATCAATACTCAAAGTTGACTCATGGTAAGTGTCGTACCTAGATTGGGCCGGGATAGGTTTTTCTAGACTCGTCTTCATGGTGTTGTTTCTTGTAGTCATCATGCTAATAGTCTCCTCTCCCTCTGGCTTGCTAAGCGCTCTCCGAGTTCCCCAAGTCAGTTCATTTTTTCTTTCCATTTTGTTTCACATTGGATTGCTCAGCGTTGCTTGTACCCTTAGGTACTACTATCTTGCTCTTGAGAGCCAAGATTTTCACCTCTTCGGCGTTAATTAATCCCTGCGCCCTTTCCAGGAACTCTTGGTATATATGTTTTGGCTGGTTTTTGGTGCAGGTCACCTCGGAAGGGTATGTCGTGCCTCATATTGCTCATTGCATCTATCAACGTTTCTTTATCCGAAATCTCCTTTGTTGCTACCACTGATAAGACTAACTTATTGGGTACTTTTAACTTATTATTTTGTTGGTTTTCACTTTGTTTTTAAGTTCTTTCACTTTGTTTTATTCTCTTTTATAGGATTTAGGTAAAAAGGTGGGTTCGTCGTTTTTCGGCGCGTTTGAAGCTAAAAAGGATCCGTTTGGCATGCTTTGGCGTGAAGATTTTGTTTTGAAGAATGTTGGGCGCCTACGCATCGATTTTATGGGGCTTAGGCGCTTGAATTGTGTTTTTCAGTACAAAAACCCGAGAGTTTAGGGCTTAGGCACCGTTTCAGTAGCGCCTAGGCGCAAATCGCGAATCCCAGTTTAGGGCCTAGGCGCCAGAAAAAGAGGGCCTAGGCGCCCGATGCGGATTTTTTGAAATTCGATTTGATTCTCTGAATTTGAAATTCAAAAATAAAATCTTTCGATCCATGGCTATAAATAGGATCTTTTAAGGGTTCAAAAGAGGGATTTTCGGAGAAAAAAGAGAGGTGTGAAGTAGAGGAAAGCAATTGGTGATTTGGAGAAGAATAATAGCAATTCCGGAGACGGATCGCGGCAATTCCGATTCATAAATCAGTTCTTCTTCTTTTCTCATCATGTTCAGAACTTTATTTAGGATTTTGTTTAGTTTCATTATGAACTAAATTTATTTTTCTAGGGCTACGATGTAGCCGGATTATAATTGTTCAAATTCATTATGGTTTAATTCAATTTTGATGTTTATTCATATCTATGCTGAGTGTTTAATCTGTTCTTAATGCTTGTGAAAGTGTGTGCGCCCTTTCCCATTGATTTGTGATCTAATTTGAGACTGAGAAGTGATAGTTGGGTTAGACTTTGATTAAATACCATGAGATTGTCGTAGGATAGAGATATCTATGAGGCTTGTGTGATACTATAAATTTCTTATTCTTAATAAATCATGATAGGTTTGGAGTTTGAGACCGAGAGGTGAAAACTGGTTTGTTGTGATAAATTGCTAATGCTTGAGAAAGATTAGTGATTACATTAAGGAAATTTGTCATCAGCATAGGAATAAGCGTTGGGTGATTAAATTTGATGTTTTGAGCAGGATTAATCCGGTGAATTCGGAAACCCTAGATATCCTAATATATTGAATTTCGCCTTACTAAATTTGTGCGTTGTGTTTATTTTTAATTGTTTTTATTTTATTGCATCTCGTAAAATTATTGTTCAAATAGAATTGGGATTAAAGTAATTCGGTAATTAGTAGTATATAGTCCTCGTTGGGAACGATATCTTTTCATCACTTTATTACTTGAACCGACTCGTGCACTTGCGAAAATTAACCTATCAACCACCTCTACGTTGAATCGAGTCAGCTACTCTTTCAGGCTCTCTTATGGTTCCTGGAACATGATGGTTAAGTTCTGCTTAAGGGCAGCAAATCATTTTACGCCCAAAAACTGGTTAGAGAGATCTTCCCAACTGGTGATGGAGTTTGGCTATAGTTTCATAAACCAACGACGAGCCGCTCCCGACAGCGTGCTCCTAAAGGCCCTGCACATGATCTACTCCGGATATCCATGTAGGACCATGTGCCCTATATACAGCTCCAAGTGGTCATCTGGATTGGTCCTTCCTTCGTAAAGGGTAATCTGGGGAGCTCTAAACTTATCAAGGAAAGGGACCTCTATTAACTCTCGTGTAGATGGGTGATTATGTGTGTCGGGCACCTTTCTCTCAACATGCATGGCTTCTTCTAACTGGCCAAGTCGTTCTCGAATCTCTATCGCCTCACTGGCCGTAAGTGTTCCTTCCGTCCCCGGGTAAGAGACGTCTTATTGTGCCTGTATCCGCTCCCAGAGGTCTCCCTTGTTATGGACTAATGCCGACTCCCTGGGAATAACATCTCTCCTCGGTGGTCTTGACGGCATGCCGGGGTGGTCGCCATCGTGATCTCCACCTTGGTGGCGACCACCATTTGATGCGGCTTCCCTTTCTTGGGCTTTCCTTTGGGGCCTTCTTTGCTTGCTTCCCATAGAGCCTCGAGTACGAGTTCTTGACCCAAATATTCCCGATTTTCTTCCAGTAGTCTCCCCAGTTCCCTTAGTATGGCTTTCCTGGCGCCCGTTCGCACCAATACCACCCACGAGGTCTATTAGGTTGCTCGGCTGGGGTTGGTTCCCTCGGTTATCAGTCACTCAGTTTTAGAAGGTATTGACCAGAGTGCCTATAATCTGTATAAGTTGGTTAATCCTATAGTCTACTCGGGCGGGTGGCCTCCCTCTTCCTTGCGGAACTACCTCTTGGTTTCCATCTGGTGCATTTTCCATTAAGATTGTTTGTAAACTTCGACTCTAGATGTGGACAACAAATCTAGGGCTTGGGCCCCCATTCTAGTGCCAATTGTTGACGGTGAAAATTTGCCAACTCAAATCGTCCTCACAAGGTTGCACTCAGGATTATCTATCCCGTGAATCAATGTAAGAAAATAATGAACACAGAGAGATTTGTATAGGTTCGTCCCAATGGAGACTATGTCCTTTCTGTGTCCAGGGATGTTTTTCACTATGTTCAGGAATGTACAAGTGTCTTCTCACTTCTGAAAGCTCTTCTTCTTTAATGGGATTTTCATGTAATAAATATATATTCTCGTCTGTCTAAGGCGGTTACTCTTTCTAATCCTTATAACTGTCTAACCTTTGTACACCACGTGTCACTCACATTACCCACGTTTGGATGCCCCCAACCGTCATTATGGGCTATCTTCTCGAATGCTTCGAAGTAGTGGAGGGTCTGTTAGACTCCTAAAATTATCTTCAACTTTATGTCGACACGTTAATTATTGCCAGTTGGCATAGTAGTGACGTAATCGTCAAGGTATCCTTATTACTCGGCGTAGGTAAATAATGCCCAAAGGCTTATTCATTGTAGATGCCTCATTAAAGATCTTCCCGTTTCTTTTATTGGTCAACGTCGAGATTAGGCTATATCTCAATGATGGTTCAACAGAATTTGCAGGGAAAAAAAAGAATTAAAAATTGGAAAAGAAAGAGACGAGGGAGAAAGAAAAGAGTTTCTGCACAATAATCGATGCTTAATAAATAAAGGCCCGTTTGGCCGGACATCTGGAGATGGTGTTTTAAAGGTTAAATTGGAAATGTGAGTTTGGAGGAAAAACTTTTAAAAATATTATATGATATAAAAAATATTACAAAAATTTGAAATTTTTTCGGAAAAAAAATGCAAAATGGATCTTGTCTTCTTCGTCTCGTTGTTGCGAGCATTTTAACATAAAAATCATCTCATTTCGATTTGAAATGAGAAAATTATGGACTTTTAAAATACAAGTTTTTTGAAAATGGAAAGAAAGATAAAGTTTAATTTAGAGTTGGGATTTTGAAATTCAGATGGTATTTTACCATCGGTAACTAGCATCCCAAATGGACCCTAAGCCTCTACATCTCTCCACGTCAGAGTCGTGAGTTTTACCAATCGGGCTAAAAAGCATTTTCGCTATGTCATTACATCCGATGGTTGAAGCGTGCTTAATTAGTTGTTAGATGTAGGGGTATTTTATGATATTGCAGTCATCTATTCTATGATTTGAATATCAAACTATGGCTTTGACAGAAACATGTTAATTCAAATATATAAGTTACTAAATGTGTTTGAATTCTTTCACCCAAAAAAAAAAAAAAAACTGAGAAATCTGATATGTAATTGTTAATTTTTATTTGACCTAATCAAATGTGAATTAGTTTAGCTTCGACTTCTCCTTATCATAATAAAATTTGACCAAATGTTGCAAATGACATTGAAGTTATCGTGTGAACGCGATGAACCATCATGTGAAACTATTAGGAAAAGAAGTTTTTTGTTGTACTCTCTCTCTCTCTCTCTCTCATTCTCTCTCTCTAGCTTTAGAAGTATGGAGAAAAACGACAAGAGCCTGCAAAATTCTAAGTTGAATTAAAGTAGTTTTGTAGTTTTCAAAGGACTTTCTTTAACAATGCTAGAAGAAAAACGTTTTATGTTCAAAAGTCCAACACTACGTGGAACATAAAATTTTCAGCTTCTAAGACTATTATAGTGCATACAATATTAATATTGGGGTTTAGTATATCATAATTCTTCGAATATGTTGCTGGTAAATTCCATTTCCAAGAAAAATGAACTCAGTATATTTGAAAAAGCAAAAAAGAAAAATGTAATTGCCCCTGCGCAATTTGAATGAGGAGTTTAATAGTCCGATTAGATTATAGGTTTAACAAATGAACTTAAATTTCACCTAAAAACAATTGTCAAAAGGTAATTCAAAGGGACACTAAAAAACAGAAAAGATAGGATGAATTGATTCATTAATTTAAGATACACCCTTTGGGCTCTACCTTTGTTTTTGGGATTAAAACTTCAACAGATTAATTTCTGTATGAGAATTATGCAACAATTTCTTTGTGGTTAAAGTTTATGTCACCTTAACTAATTTTTCTTACTTTAATTCTCCAATAAAATAACATGTTTAATACATATATACATATACTTATATTTTATTCCATACTACAAATAACACAAATCCAGTTTTGAAATTTACCTCTCCCCTCTCTTTCTCTTTCTTCAGCTGTCTAGTTTAATTGTATTAACCCAATTACTTTCCTAGTCAATCAATCAGGGTTGAATTTCTCAAATTTAAATAATCAAATTGTAATACTAAAAAAAAAAAAAAAAACAAAAAAAAAACAAATTACTCATTTAATCATTAAACTTTTAAATTTGTGCAACTTTAGTCTTTGATATCTTTTTCGTAGTTGGAATACCCCTAAACTATTAATATATTATTACAATAGTCATTTCAATTAATTTTTGGACGGCAATAATCTGTTAGTAACTTAATCAAAAAAGTGATGCTAACTAATGACTCTTGTCCAAAAATTAATAGAAGTGACTACTGTAACAATGTTTTTAATAGTTTCTGATCATTCCAGCTACGGAAAAAAGAACAAAAAAATACCCATAAAATATTAAAATATTACTGCAATAGTCATTTACGTTAATTTTTGGACAGTAAATATGCATTAATAATTTGGTTTAAAAATGATATTAACTAATGCATTATGTTTAAAAAATTAACGAAAATGACTATTATAACAATATTTTAATAGTTTAAGGACATTCCAATTACTAAAAAAAATAAAGATCAAACACCAATGTTACATAAAATTAAAAATTCAGAGAATAACCTAATAATTTACTAAAAAAAAAAAAGGAAAATTAGTTAAATATCAGGAAAGTACTCCCCTATAGATTAAATCTAATTAAACCAGAGTCATAGTGTTAACTTCCTTTCTATTTTAAAATTGATAAATTAAAATGATTTTTAAAAGGCAGAACTAGGAATTGTTGAACGTATTTGACGGTTTTGTGGTGAAATATGCACGGCATTGATTGCATCAATCGAGTTAATCAAACAACTCTCAGAAATCAATCCCATCACAAATTAACGACGTAGGCTGGGCCCACAAGAGAATAATCCTGCCCCACTGGCTCCACCCCAACAATAAGAAGACTTGACGACCTTGAAAACGCGTGCACCTTGGCTATAAGTGCCTGCAACTTGTTCTAGAAGGCAAAAGCCGAAATATATATGTGCTTCGCCTTTATAAAATTTCTCAAGTCTTGCTATATACATACATATAATTATATATATGCAACGATTCGCCTTTTCAGCTTCAACAAATTTTGAGTATTTGCTCAACTTTCCTCCATTTTTTCCTTAATCAAGAAACAAAAGTTTTTCCTTTTTTTTTTTCCTGTTAAAATTGGTGAGAAAATGAGTGTATCCAAAGTTTGCAGTAACCATGGTGTTTTTTTTGTGTTGATGATTCTTCTCTTTGCATCTCTCTACCCAAGTTGTGTTGAAAGCGGGATGCTCAAAGTTAGACGTCGACAAGGTTAGTAATTATAACAAGATATATTTCTCCATCTCTAGAATGTTTCGTTTCTTAAATATATATATTAAGAACAGCAGACGTTAATATAAAATGAAAATCTAAATAAGGGTATAGTATTTTCGGTTCTCGTGTTTTTGAGCTAATATAATTACTATGGGAGCGATCTTATTTGTGAATGTTTATATCGGTTGGTTTATATATATAAATATAGGTTATTCAAAGAGCAGTAGTGCCGTGGGAACTCTAGGAGTTGTGTGCAAGTGCTGCGATGGTGAAGGAGGCGCATGCAGAACCAAATGGGATGCGCCTTGCTCCAAACTACAATGCCTTCCTTGGAAGTCTCGTTATATCTAGTTTTCTTAAATATATATATATATATATATGTATGTATGTATGTATAACATGATGGTAATTCATGTCATGATCATATATGACGCAAGTACTGTTTTTATATACATATATGCTATATATATATATATACACACACACACACACACAAATTATTGTCTTCATTTGCTTACTCCATCATTTCCATCTTTCTTTAAAGAAATAATCTATGATGTGAATAATATCAGTTAATGTAAAAGTCACTATTTATAATAAGTCAAGTTTGGTCTTTTGTTTTCTTCGGCTTCCTTTTAAGCATGCGCCTGTGATTTTTCTTTCTGCTCTGTTTATTTTCCCTTTACTTTAGGGCAATTCAAGTTCCAGCTTTTTCTTTAGAAATATTTTAAATTTTGGCTATTTGTTTTTATTTAATGAAAATCTGGTATATATGATTGTTTTCATCCATTCGAGGGTATGCATACAAAGTAGCTAATTAATAATAAATAAGTGACCCCTTGTCAACTTGGGATAAGTTTGTCTGGATATATAATTCCATCCTAATTAATTTTTGGATTTTTTTTAAGTATTTGCTAATTTTTACCTCATTCTGTTTCTGCTTATTAGTTGTCCCATTTCGTGAAAAAATGGGCACTTCTTCGCGTCCTAATTTTCGCGAATTAGGGGAGATTTGTAAAGAAAATAAATAAATATTATATTCATATGATATCAATATGTACGTAACTTTTAGATGTAAAAAAATTATTTGAAAAAAAATGTTGAACATAGACAGGAGTGTTTTTTTTTTTTTTTTTTTTTTTGGTAAAAAAATGTTGAATATAAACAGGAGAGTTTTTCTATTACTGAATAAAAATAAATTAAGGGGGAGTTTGACATCTTAACTTAAACTCAAATTTTTCAACTCAGTTTTTGTCTTTTTCTGAAAAAGTTTTTTATCTTTTCTATAAAAGTTTTTTGTCTTTTCTAAAAATTCAAAAAAAAGTAACTATTTAAACTTAAAAATTTCAACTCAAACTTATTCACCAAACACCCCCTAAAACAAACACCAAATTAATGAACTGATAAAAAAAAAATAACTCAAGAGTGAGGGGGATTCCAATTCTATACTTAATGATGGATTTAAGCTGAATTGTTGTGAAATAATAAAACATTCAAATGAATTCAATTGTAATAGTTGACTAACCAAACACATAATATATTTGAGTGCAATGATAGTTATAATAGTTCATTCAAATGGGACCTAAATATTGTGCAAGGTCTAATTCTTTCTTAGATCTCAATCAAATTATTATGATTAAGTTGATCATTCTCTGTTAATGTGATTTTTTACTGTCTCATCAAAATAAAAATAATGTATCTAATGATAATAATTAACAGAAGATATATATATATATATATACTTGTATATAATATAGATATACTTTGACTAACTTATGAAAAAAAATTCCCTTCCATGACTCCTTTTTTTTTTTTTTTCCTTGAATACATCCGTGCAAAAGTATATTCAAGTTGTAGCTCGATCTCTTCCACTTCTTTTAAAAGACCAACGAGAGAGGAGAGAGAGAGAGTAGTTCTTCATGCTATACTATCCCCTAAGGACCAATGAGTGTCTGCCACCATATACCTGCAATAAAATACAAGATGCATCTCATAATTCATTGCCAATTGCCAAATATATATATATATATATATATATCTATATCTATATCTATATATAATCTAATAGGGTCCACTTATATGTTTATTAGTTCTTTCTCTTGAAAATCCTTGTGATCGATCTGCTTCGTGAGATGCATGTGTAAACTTGTTTTGTATATACCAATATATATATCTATATATATATATGTAGTTTTGTTTACAATCTTAATATCTCTCACACCACACAAACAAAATGAATCACACAAAATAACGTGTGTGAAAGCGATATATTAGCCAATGCAAAGCGTATACGGTTCAATTCGGAGCTTTTTCTCCATCGATATCTAAACAAATTCCTTTAGGGAAAAAAAAAAAAAAATCCGACAGTGCTCTACCAAACAAAAGTAATTGACGAAAAGAAAAGCAAAGGTTGCCAAAATTAAGCCAGACAATTAAGTGAAAATGTCATGGCAAATAGCTAGGCTTTTACATAATTTGGCAAAGAAAGAATATGTTGACTTCTTCCTTCCAAGATGCAAATTGTCTTTAGTGAATGGCTATATATGATCTCTTCCCACCCTCCACATGATGCATTATTCTCCAACAAACTAGCTCTATATCTTGTCACATTATTAATTCAGTGAAATATTTTTTCATGAAGAGCACGTTTATTAAATCATAAATACTCGTCTAATAAAAAAAAGATAATGACATTAAAACAAAATAACAAAATAAGGATAGAGGATTATTGATTTCCTTTTAATATTTATTCGTACAATTCATTATCTTTCTAATGAGTTTTCACGATGTTTTTTGAAACACAGTTTTGTGTCGCGTTTTTTATCATTTTTTACACAACAGTTTTTAAAAAATGATCGTGTAATCTCTGTCGTGAATCCAAATTTTGTAGTAGTGATTAAACTTAAAAATGATAGTCTCATCAATTTAATAATAACTGAACTATCTTTTACACAATCAAACAATCATCGATCGCAAGAACTTATTAAGAGTATATACGTAAATTTGACATTCATTTCCTTTGACAAGAAATCAAAACCAAGAGAATATAAGGATTAACATTCTATTTTTTTCATTCTTTATATTGTGTGGAGCTTATTAAACTTTCATTTAATCATTATTCTTTTTTCTTTTTTCCATTCATGCAAAATAAACGTGCTTTAAAAATAATATACCCATCAAGAGAATATAAGGATTAACATTCCACTTTTTTCATTCTTTGTATTGTGTGGAGTCTATTAAACTTTTATTAAATCATTATTCTTTTTCCTTTTCATTCATGCAAAATAAATGTGCTTTAAATACAATGTAATGGCCATTAATCTGTAATAATAAATGTTAACTAGAACTAACTCAATTAGTAAGGATGAGACCGGTCAATTAGTAAGGATGAGACCGGTTAAAGAAGATATCCCTCCTCATAACTCAAATAGTACTGTATAAATACTTTTTTTGATTAGTAAATAGTACTGTACAAAAAAATAGTACTGTATAATACTTATCACATAGTACTGAAAAAAAAAAATGGTGACCTTTTATAGATAAAATAAAAGGAAAAATATAAATTTTCATATTTATCCACTTTAGTGATGAATGGCTTGGCCTAAAGGTTCTATATGCATCTCGATGGGTAAAGACGTTTCGCGAATAAGTTCTCGACAGCGTGGGACACATGTTTTATTTTTTATTTTTTATTTTTTATTTTTTTTTTGTTCAATTTTTTTGACCTTTTTTTTTTTTTTCCTGAATGACATATGTTGTTTGTTATTAGGAAAATGGCTTTACATAAATATTTAAATTATAATATAAATACATATACTTATTTTTTATTGGGTTTGGTTTTAAGATATCTTACAACAATAGGTGGATATGCCGTATACCAGAGTTTTGGGACTTTTAAGGAATTAATTACTAATTATAGCAGATAGAGCTGGAATCTGATCTTCCATTTAGAGTTCTTCTGAGTAAATTAAAATGAAATTAGTACCAATTATATAGTTTATAATACATCAACTGGCCTACATATATATATATATATGTATGTGTGTGTGTGTGTGTGTGTGTGTGTGTGTGTGTAAATATATATTATCATCTTAACAAGTTTGGTCGAGCTCTATTACTAGTAAACGAATCAAAGAGCATGGCTAAAAAGAGTTATATGAGATTTTACGATTTATTCCAAAGCTTAAAGTACTTCACCTTTGGACAGGTTAAGGATATAAAGAATTTGAAGCATATACCAAAAGAATAACAAGCCTCCTATGAGCTTTGAAAATGTACGTGCTTATTTTATATATAAATATATAAATATACACACACACACACACACACACACAATGGTGCTCTAGAAATTGTCACCACCTTCCAGTGAAAGTTCATCCTCTCTTTCTATTTTCTTTTTATTTTTTTTTTCTTTTCCTTTTTTTTTTTTTTTTTTTTTTGATGAAAATTTTTGTCCATCCTTAGCTATAGCCATCCAAACGAACCTAATCAAAAGAAAATTCTTGAAACCTGGTCATCCATGCAGTACTGCAAGCATTTTAATTTTATGACTTGCGTACATGTGTTATATATATATATATATATATGGTCTTAGCACGTAACTGGTGAACGGATACATCCGACAACTGTTACTTTCAATTTAAAAACTTATAATAACAGCTAGTTAATTCATATGTATACTTTTTATTTAGAATATTATAATATAATATTGTTTAGATACCGGTATAAATGACAAGTGTCACAAAAAATGTTCAATTAAATCACCTTATTGTTACACATTCTTTTTATAAAAAAATTAATTATATATAAGCGTCGTTTTATAAATATATTAGATAACCATCCATATATATAATTTTATCATTCACGCATGAGATCATGATGAAACTTCTTGCTTAATTAATTTATTTGTTCATGAGTTAATTTCCCTGAAACTTCCTAGTCAAAATGTTCATGAATGACGTAAGTCCAAAAGAATATGGTGACAAATTAGAATTATTTTTTTGACTAATGTTGTTCGATTAGACATATATTCCTAGCCTTTAAATGAGTGTTGAATTTATAATCCAGTTTAGTCGCATTATAATATAATGAATAAATTAACGAAGCTTTTGCAAGGATTAGACCATTAATTTTTTTTAGTAATAACTAGATCCGATCCGCAATATATCCATGGCTAACCATCGAAAAAGGCACCTAATTAATTAAACTTACAATAACGATCGGCATTAATTAAACATATCTTAGAATGTACTTGGCTCGACGTATCTATTAGAGTCCCACATAGTGTTATTCTTGTTCTTTTTCTTTTTGGGTGGGTTTATTAACATCCCTTATTTTACTTTTCTCACTCACTTTTTAAAATCATTATTGTATTAATTTTAGATTAAATAACTACTTATTCTACCCCTTAATTTTTTCAACAAAAAAAAAAACCTTATTAATAAATTATTTTCTTTTTTCTTTCTCCTCCCATTACAGTCTAAATCTCTATATATTTTTTTCCTTACTTTTTTTTTAATATTCTATTTTGTTATACTTTTAATTCATTTTCATGAGATTTTTTTTAAAGAGAAGATTCTTTTATTATGTTTTTTATTATTCATATTTTTCAATAGTTTTTGTAGTTTCATGTTATAACTAGTTTTTTGTTTTTTAAGAAATAACAAGCAAATGGAAAACACATTTGCATGATGTGGATATATGATCAAATATATTGATTTGATTGGCTATTCATTTTATAAAGAATTGAGAGAAATGATTATGAATTCATCCAAACTCTGAATTGTGAGCTTTTACTAATTGTTTAATAAAAATATTAACCAAATTCATAACATTTTCAACCATACTTGTGAAATATCAGAGTTTTATCAGTATATTATCCTCAAGTTTTTATCGTCTCAAGAAGAAGTATACTAAATAATAAGTTTATAGATTTTTACAACAATAAATGAACTTACGAAGAATTTTTATTGGATATCTAAAAAGTAAAAAAGAAATCTCATGAGAAAAAATTTTAAACATAAAAAATAAAACAAAACATATTTAAAAAAAATTGTGCATTGGTTTAGATGTAGTATGTGGAGAAAGAAAAAAAGACAAATAATTTACTTATAAGGACTTTTTGCGAAACTAAAGGGTAGAACATGTAATTTTTTAATTCTAAAACTATTATGGAAGGTGGTTTTAAAAAATGAATTGGAAAAACAAAATGAAAGGTGTTAATAGATCTATCATTTCTTTTCTTTTTTTTTTAGCTCCTTTTAATTAGTATGATTCGATTTGTTAGTCATGCGATCTTTAGTGCACTATAATCTTGATAACTAATTAATAAATGTTTGATGATACATAAATAATATATTTATATTATATAGTTTCATCGTTACTTGTATTCTTTTTAGAAACTTAAAAATATATATAGAGAAGGGGGGGGGGGGGGGGGTGGGTGTTGTGTGTGCGGGGCGGGGGCCTTAATTATGTGCAAGAATTTTATGCGCTGTCATATATAAAATAATGATACTTTTTATGCGGGACTGGGGTAAAAATCTTTGATTCTAGAAATCAACCAAAATACCAAAAGAAAAGAAAAAAAAAAAAAAAAAAAAAAAAAAAAAAAAAAAAAAAACTGTGATCTTCCAAAATCATATTATTCGGTTTAGATTCTTCAAAGATTTGGGAGGAAGATAGCTTACAAATAATATCTCCGTTATTATATGGTATCTTCTTCGCTGGTTTGATAGAGAAGAAATCTAGAGACGAATTAAGTTGAGGAAGAATAGTACTTGAACCAAAAATATATAGTATAATATAGTATAATATTAAATGGAAGAGAGTAGTCAACTGTTGGCATAGAATGGCCGGGCATATCCGCATAAAAGGAAAAGGCCCAAATTGAGCCGAAACTCCTTATCCGTTTACCTAACCTTTGTGGGTACTATGAGAAGAGTCATTTTAAAAAAAAAAACAAAAACAAAATAAAAAACAAAAAACAAAAACAAACCTCTACTATGAGATAAGAATCAATATATATATATATATATATATATATATGTATGTATACTAACAACCTCTACTTTTCCTCTATTTTCTATTTTCTTTTATTTTTATTTTGCTTTCTTTGTAGAGTCCATCAACCCTGAGTCTATGTTTGATATTTAAATTTAACTCTAATTAAACTATTAAATTATATTTTTTCATCTTAATTTTTATCTTTTTCTGAAAAATCTATAAAATTTATAACTAATTTTTAAAAAATCAATCAATTTTAACTGAAAAAATTTTCATCTCCAGTTAATTAAACTGAATATTGGAATTTGGACCACTAAAGCAGAGGTCATATAAATATAATTGAAACACGTGGAGTAAGGGGCTTAGAGCCGGCAACATGTCCACTTGGGCAAAAGTGATGCGCCCATGTGGCACCTGCAGACAGGAAGATCCGGAGAAAAAAAAATAATTGATTAAAAAAATCAAAATATGTAAGAACCAAACAGTTTATAAATATAGCACTAATTATTTTGGGTCCAAACGATCCCTTAAGATATTAGCAAGATTTTTTTTTTTTTTTTTTTTATAAGATTCAAGTTATATAAAAGATATACATCTTATAAAATAATTTATATCTGATTTAATCATAAATTATAGATTTTGAAATCTTCTATTTTTGAGGCATTAAAAAAAAAAACAAAACCTTTGTTGAAGAAGTATTTTCTTTTCTTTTTTTAAATAAGTAAAAAGGGATCGGTGATATTTTTATGTTCCGTCATTTGGTGAGCCCATTGATTGTATCAATGAGATGACAAGGAATTCAATCCTAGGTCTTCACAACTAGTAGATTACAGATCTCACGAACAGACATTACATGATCTTTTTTATCAAAACTAAACTCTACATATGTCACAGTTCGAACCTAAAACCTGATAAAAGCGAAACTAATCTTCTAAATGAACCTTCCTTGTCGTCAAACCACCATCAGTGGTAGATAAAGTATTTTCTTTATGCGCAATTAAAAATTACCTTTAAATGTTTTTTAAAAGAATATAATGAGAAAAGAAAAAGGGGTGGAGAAAGCAAAGATAGAATTGAATTGGGAATTGAATGAAGGCACATGGGGGGCAGCATCCAACGACATGTTTTGGGGCTTACAAATAGCCGAGACCCCCTTTCATTTCCCTCCACATCTGCAATCTTCACGTGCCCTTTCTGCTATCGTTCTCTGCCTCTTTTTTCTTTACTTTCCCTTGAAATTATTGATATCACTTATGTTGTTTCTGATCACCTGCAAATCTTATCCAAATTTCCTTTTTCATTTTGGTGCGTTGTTTGGCCATTAGGAGATATCTATATTTATCTATCAAAGTTATAAAATAAAAAAAACAAAAAAGAGGAGTCGTTTTGTTTGTTAAGGGTGACAAAGAAAGCCGACACCACTACTAGTACTAGTAGCCAGTAGTAGTACTTATCATTTCTAGTAATATCAGTAGTACTAGATTATAACTACTACTTCATAGAACTATGGAGAACAACAAAAACAACAACAACAACAACAACAACAAGAATAACGTTGTCGGTCATGGCTCGGGCTCTTCATTAGATCATCTCTTTGGTCCCAGAGACTCTCCTTCTGCTTCTGCTTCTTCCTCTTCCCTTCTGCTGGATTGTTTAACTCTATTTTCCCACCTCCCTCTACGGTAATTTATATATATTTTTTATTTTTTTTTATTTTTGTGGGGGGGGGGGGGGTCTAATTATTACTGTTTTTTAATCTCTGTCTGTTTCTATTGATGGCAGACTTTTTTTTTTTTTTTTTGGGTGGTGGTGGGTTTTTGATGGGATTGAAATAGAAGTCTTCACAATTAATAAGTATTTGTTATGTGGACAAGTATAATATGTGCCCAAATATATATCCAGAGGATCATGGAGGATTTGTATATTTTTTTTTATTATTATTATTATTCCCTTTTTGCTTTTTATAAATAGTGTTTCTAGTTAGCTCATCTGTCTGCCTCGCCCCACCCTCCCCACCGCACCCCCCCCCCCCCCCCCCGCCCCCCCCCCCCCCCCCCCCCCCCCCCCCCCCCCCCCCCCCCCCCCCCCCCCCCCCCCCCCCCACCCCCCCCCCCCCCCCCCCCCCCCCCCTCTCTTCTTATTGCATGTAGGGTTATAAGTAGTGGTAATTGCATATTATGAAGTTCTGACTTCATAATGTCGGATTCAAATAATTAGGTACTCGGAAGAGAGAGAAAACGGGATCTTGGAAACCAATTCGGAAGTGGCAAGTACGAAAAATCAGGTTTGTTATATGACCCTAATGTTCATATTAATTACTCGTTTATATATAAACATGGTTAATCTTCTTGATCACAAGCTAACTAATAAAGACACCAGTTTCATGGAGTGAGAATATTTGTAAAAGGCTTTCATGACTTCCATTGAATCTTCTTTTTCTTTATTAAAAAAAAAATTGGTGAGTAATAATGGTGAATATATATTTGATGTACTTGGTCAGATTACAACAACATGATGACGGGTCAAAGCAGAAAAGGGGAAAGCAGTAGTGGCGTAACAAGCAAAGATTCGTCCAATATTTATCAAAATCATAAATCAGAGCCCTGTTATTTCAGTTCTTCCATCTACTATGGTGGCCAGGAAAATTATTCTCCCAGGACGTCTAGGACCACTGAATCGCAACATCTTGTATGTCTAACATATATATTTATATATAATTATATATATATATATATATATTTCTCTTACTCTCTTTTTTTTTTCCATTTATTTCATGCCATGTGTGTATAAATATACATATTAATAACTATATATATGCAATGAACAGTTCAATAATGATGGAAGTGAAGATGATCCAAATGGAAATAATTCAAACAGTGCTTCAAGAGGAAATTGGTGGCAGGGTATGATAATCAATTTTTATCTCTTACCACCTTTTTATTTAAAAAACAAAAAACAAAAAAACAAAAAGAAGAAGAATAAAACTTCTACCACAGTTTTGAAGCCAATTAGGACCCGACTTTATAAATTAGTTATCCAAATTTATCTTTTGCAGGTTCACTCTATTATTGACGCCTAGCTGTGACACGTCATGGGCTCACCACTGTAACAAAGGTAACATATGATTATTGTTCGGTTATCAAATGAATATTTATATCTATATATATATATATATATATATTACTGATCAGTTTACTTTTAACTCACTACTGATGCCGTTTTGGCACTGTTTTGTTCTACCTCTGACGGAAACTATGTGATCTGTTGCAGGCTATAGGAGTCGTGACGCCACAATATATATATATATATATATATCTACGATAAATATATATATATATGTACACTATATACATGTACGACAATAAGATGGTGAACTATATAGCAACCGTAGAGCTTATAAGTTAACAAGCTGAAGTTTTCCAGGCTCAGAAACGTATTGGGTTCTTTTTGTCCCCAATATACAGTTATCTGAGGCAAAAGACTACTAGTCATATAATGTTACATATATAGATAAAGCTAATATGTTTGTACGAAGCTCTCTATGTATGTAGGACTAATGGTATAATTAATTTTCTAATGTTCTGTTTGACTATATATACTTCTTGGTTTTTTTTTTTTTTTTTTTTCCTTCTTCTTTTCCCCTCTCTCTATGCCTCTATCTCATTCTCTCTATATGTCTCTCTCTCATTTTTCTTTTGTGTTTTTCCGACAAGAAAAGATTCTTTGGATCAACTAGCATTTTTCTTTACATAGATCATTCAATTATGTTGTTCAGTTCCATAGGTCGGAAATAAGGATGAAGTACCAATCCAAAGACTCAGAACTATCATATTTTTATGTTCAAGAATAATATCTAACAAATAATAATATGTCACGTCATTTAAATTTAAAATGATTATATCTAATTTTCCTATACTTCCACATTTATTTTCATTCAATGGTATGACATAATATAATTAAATAATTATCATTTATGACATTAAAATTAAACAGACATCTCAATTCCATTTAAAAGCAATTGAAATTCATATCATACTTCTATAATCTATCCTTTGGTTAAGCCTATCATGTAGCTAAATATTATACCCGTATATAGTAGTTTAAAAAAAAAAGTCGGAAAATTTTTTTTATAATTGAATCATGAACAATAACGTGATTGACCAAATTAAATTTGAAAAGGATTGCCATGCATTTAGCAATCCAATAAGTACAAACAGTCAAACACACAACGTGCACGTCCCTGTCTATATGTACATATATTATTATAGTACACCCCGGAATATATCATGGTACTCTTCTTTCTTCCAACATAAATTTTATTCATTACTTATATATAGGTAGCATATCGTCGTCAAACTTGTTACAATCGCATTAGTTATGAAACTTCAAATACTATTCCTTAAATAAAAAGGAAATTAGAGAGAAAAGGAAAAGAAAAACAAAGGCACAGCCAACACTGTTACATATTATATTATAATGATATTAAGTTTGACGACATATTAGTATTAAATCCATAGTCGTTTTATTAATCACAAATGTCGAGTCTTGATCATGGCACGGTATTATAAGCTGCAAAACAAGATACACACCTCTAAAGTTAGCAAAAAAATACAAATTAATTAGCACTAAGCAAAAAAAAAAAGTCATTACGAAAACGAACTTATTTTTTTTTTAAATTGAGAAAGCAATTTGAGTAGAGAAATATATATTTATATATATGTGTATATATATGGACCTCCACACTTGTAACCGGTGAAACCGTGGGCTAACTTGCAACGTTTAGGAATAGTGACAGCAATTTGGGGCTTGAGACCAAGAGTCTGAGCTCCCTGTATAATGGCGCAGAGGCATCGTTTGTCTATGTTCTTAATTTGATCACAGCAATTCCGTGAAACCGGAACGCTCTTGTCTTGCGCCGCCGTGGCAGGGACTGAGCTTGTCGACCAATGCCGATGGATTTTTTTCCGCACACCCCGGTAGGGCCGTCAACCCCATCTATCCCACACATGCCTTGGATCACAAGGAAGAGGAGACACATTACTAGAGTGCTTTTCCTTGAAGCTAATTCCACATTTTCTTAGCTAATTATATTTTCTCTCAATGCAAGGCAAATGTAATGGCAAGTTTGGAGGGTTTATTAGGTAGATTAATATAAATAATTAGTAATTATATGTGTGTGTGTATATATATAAGTCGGTCGATAGAGATTGGATCACATAATTTGACAAAAGCGCTAGCGTATGATATTTTTGTCTTGCATAATATATACTCTGATAGATGAAGTAGATAAAGTCAAGACTTTCTTTATTTTATTTTATTTATTTATTTATTAGGTTGTTGTATCTACTATGTTCTTTGGTGATGTTAGAACCGTAAGAAAATTCGTTTTTGTTGTTGCAAAACCTATTTATTTTTCGTTAGCATAGCTTACCTGTGTGTTACCAATTATGTTGTCTAAAACTATTAAAAAAAGAAAAGAAAGAAAATGTCTAGAGGTCGACCGAGATGTTAATCAAGAGGTAATTGTATCCCTAATTTTTTTTTCCCCTTAATATTTTCCAAAATGAAAAAAAAAATTTACAATTTGGGACGTCCGTCAAGCTAATTTTCAGAGATATTGCTTGAATCTGTTGAATATTCTATTGCAATTAACGACAACTTGGCTCGCTCTTATCCCTTTCATCCCTCCTTTTAAGATACTTTTTTCAGGCTTCTTGTCCTCTTCAGAAAGTGTTCACATATAAAAACAAAAAACAAAAAAATAATATAATAATAATTTGGTCACGATATTTTCTTATTAAATTTTTAGATACAATAGCTTTAAATGACAAAAATATCACTATACATTTAATAGGCCACAAGCTTTTTAGTCCCGGGTAAAAAAATTATTTGTCACACTAAAAAGTTTTCATAATTTATAAATCTTGTGACTCAAAGTTTCAGTTACATTAAAATTTATTCTAGTAAAAATGTACATTTTGTAGACAAAAAATATGGTGATTAAAAGTGTCATAAACAACAACATTACTAAAAGTTAATGTTTTGTAGAGGTTGTAGATAAAAGTAGGATTTAGATTTTAAAAGAGAAAAGACTAAGATGTGTGTATGTGTGTGCACGTTTTCATTTGTTATGTTGTTTTCGATATATATTTGATTTTTAGGATTGACATCTTCTGTATAATTTTTGTGTCTCAAATGGTGTTTAACAAATTATATTTTGACACATTATTAAAAGAAGTTAAATTTTAACATATAAAAAAATCAGTTATAAAGTATTTTAAACTTTTTAAATTAATATGGTATTATATTATTAATTAAACATTATTTAAGATAAAAAAAATTAAAGAGGATGTAGATCCCGATTTCTAGACCAATGTTTTAATGCTCCTATCATCATAATTTCTCTTCTTTCATAACGCACCATTCAACAAGTTTAATTATATAAATATACAAACGTCACTAAAAAGCAACATAGGAGATCATTATTGTATGATAAAGAGTGATTTTGAGGATTGCGCTTCAAAAAGATATCTTTATAATTCCATTTATAGTAACTTTTTCGTTTTGTTGCTCAAATTGGACAAATAAAAAGCGTTAAAAATTCAAAAAAAATGGTATATATATATATATATATGAAATAATGCTTCCACAATTTTCTTTTTCAATAAAACTGTTGGTCATTGTAAATGCAGACCCACAAAGTCTCAAAAATGTTTTGAGTGTGGGCTATTAACTGGCCTGGCCTGCTAGTTTGATTCTCAATTCCTTCTGAAGGCCCAAATGGAAGGGCCCAAATTTATTGTTCTAGAACGCAGATCCATCTTTCAAATATAGCTTGTTTTGGACCGTACCATGTATAACGCTTGTTTGGGCAACCTTGTGGAAACTGTTATACTGACATCGGATACCCGATATCTTACACGTAGGCTTGTTGAAGTAGTTTAATACATTGTTTTATGTAGAACAGACTGTAGCACCATCAAAGAATTTTTGTAAGTCGTCGAAATGGGATGATGTCGGAATGAATTTTATCCACATTACTCATTACAGGAAAACACACCTGTCGCAACCCAATTTTTTTGCGAACAAATTTGGTCGCAAAAGAGAGCCAATTGCGAGCAAATTTTCAGTCGGAAAAATTTTTGGTTGCGTTCATTGCTACCATGTTTTTCTGCAATCAAATAATTGGTCGCAAAAAAGTACTTGTTGTGACCAATTAATTTTTTGTCACAAAAATTTTGACACCCAATGGATAAAAAAGAGACAGGTAAATAAGTATTTCATAACTTTTTTTTTTTTTTTGGTCGCTGAAAGTAGACAATCAGATAGCAAAACTTTTAGTCTTTTTTGCGACCAAAATATTATGGAATGTCGGACGTAGAATGTGGTGTTATCTGATACTAATTATAGCAATCATATCAGTAATCGCAAAAAACTCTTTTTGCTTGGTCTAAAATAATTCTTTTTGATACTAATTATAAACCTATTGGCATTATCTCCAAGTCCTCGAATCCTATTAATAATTATCAGAAGCAATTAAACTCTTTTTGCAAATATAGCAAGGAAACAAATATAATCTAAGAAAGGATTAAAAATCAATACTTCAAAAAGGAAAACTAAATTAAAAACAACAAACAAACAAACATATTGATGCTCTTGATTACATCCTGGATCGACTTTTGAAAGATTTATTTTGCACACAAAGGCTTTAGGAAGAAGTCTTGACTTCTATTGCCTCCAACCTGAAAAAAAAAAAAAAAAAAAAAATGTCAACTAATTAAGATCTTGATTTTTATTACTGTGACTTGTATTGCACTTTCTAATACTTGGTCACATGTATGACAATCTATATATAGATCACGATACATTGTTGTTTAAAGATCAAGATATTAGTATATATTGTATTAATCAGTCAATCGATTCATAATTTTTCAAACACAACTCATATCTAGCAGAACTCCTTTTACTTATATGAATACCTATTGTATCTGCCCCATCCGTATGATGCCAAATAAATGCTTTAGAGGTAAGGCATTTAAATGCTCTATTGTCTTTAAATGTGGTCGAATTCTTCTTCTTCTTTCTTCTTCTTCTTCTTTATTATTATTATTTTTTTTCCGATCTATACACTTTCATGTGATATAAGAAAGCAAATTAGTTATTCTTGGCTTTAAATAGACATTTCCACTTCCTCAAATCTCATTTTGGATTTTTTTTTTTTTTTTTTTTTTTTCCTTCCGTATCAAACCATAAAAATTTAAGCTCCTGTACTTAGATTGAACTGTTTCAAATATCCAATATACGTCTTTTTACTTTGGACTCCTTTGTTTCAATATAATTTTGTTTTAAATTTATTTTTTCTAGATATGTTGTAAATAAAACTTATCATTTATTGTACTAGAATCGTTTTTTATCATGCTTATTCATCATATAGTATTTTGATTAATAATTTCATCTAACTTGTGTATCGTTCATTATTTTAGAGTTTCTAAAAGTTTCATCTAAAAAATTTGGTGCACTAAGATAAATTTTCGTATTTTATGTCAATTTTATCAATATTGTTGTTTTTATAAAATTTAAGCACTTGTATTCCCACCAATAATAATATTTTTCATCCTTGATTCCCATTAAATTGGAAAAGAAAGCCCACTGCACTTTATTTAAGAACGAAAGATCCCATGTCTGAATAAAATTTTTAAAATCCTATTCAAATCTATTGTGAATCTTACGAATTCAAATCCAGGATGTTAATTAGCAAAATGTGGAGCATTGCCATTATTTAGAAATTTTGGAGTGTAAATTGTTAAAATTAAAATTTCAAATGGGCAAATTGCAAACATCAAACATTTTTTTGGAGGAAATAATGCCAAAACTCTGTTTTTTTTTTTTAGGGGTACAAGTCCAAACATAATTTTTCCAAGTATACTTTTCTCTTCTTCTTTTTTTTCCCCTCTTGCTGAAGCCCGAATATAATTGATACCAACAAAATTCTCTAAATTATAAAATTAAAAAAAAAAAAACTTATTTATTTAATAGACTACGGTATTCCAATGTCACATTAAAATAAATTTGCTACTCCACAGTACTACAAATAGCAATAACCACAACAACAACGACTACAGAAAGAACCATTTTTTGCCTATCATCTCCAATCTCAAGGCCAAATATAAGCTGCAAACAGAGAAAGAACCAACCACAATTAAAAGTAAACAAAAACACAGATTTACAAAACTATACAACACAAAACCAGCATTAACAAACATGTAAGTAAACATTAGCAACGGACCACCACACTTTGAACCCACCGGGCGCTTACTAATGCCGCAGCGCTTGACCACGTCGAGTGCAATTTGTGGCACCACCCCGACTTTCCTAGCCGTCTCAGAAAGCGCAACGGCACAAAGACATGCTGGATTCTGGACCATACTTCTCACCAGATTACAACATTTCATTGGGACATCAGTATTCTTTGCTTTTGCTGCTACTTCACAGGGACCTAGTTTCCAAGCTGCACTTTGGACACTCAGAGTCCCACATTCACTTGCCACATAAACCCGATCAAGCCCACCATTGCCTGCGACAAGAAGAAGGGCTGGAAGGGAAATTATGTTCTTCATTGTTGTTCAGAAAAAGATTCCAGAATTGAAGGATTTATAGAGAAAGATGTTAGCTGATGAGTGCACTGTAACACTAAAACGCCTTTTGGAGGCGTCGGAGCAGAAATAACAAGTTTTTTTTCGGTTTTTTTTTTGGCTGTTGATCATTATGAAACTGGAGGAGAATCACCATGCAGGTTTTGAGGATGACATGAATATTCTGTCGGTCCGACCATTAAAAATTAAAATCAAGCACCTTTTTGTTGTTAAGAAGGGGCAGAGAAAAGAGCTGGGAGGACCCTTCTTTATGTTGTAAGATCAAGAGCTTTGGATAATTGTATATATATTAAAATGGATTTGGTTGAGCATTTTTTCTTAGTAGACCATTTTTTGCTGTTAAGCCATATCTCTTTCCTTTATTTGGACAGATTTGTTGAAGTGACTAGAGATGTTTGTAAGTCCGTAGTTGACATTCACGAAATGCTGACATTCTGAGAGTTATCACTAACATGAACTCCGGGTTTACAAGGTTGATCATGTCCATTTAGTCGGTTAAAAGGTTACTTGTTAACAACTTCTAAACATTTTTTTCTTTGATTTTTTAGAAAAATACTTGGATTACTACCGATGATAAACATCATTACTAATAAAAAGATAGGCCACATCTTTGGACCTCAAATCACTGATGCCCTTTAGTATTGTTTGATTTTTTAGGGTCGAGGACCAATAATCATTTCTTTAAGATGCTTACTCATAAGGTAATCCGTGCTGCTTATTCTTATCAGCCAAAATTGACTCTAGTAAATCTTTGCAAGTCTTTTAAGATTCTATCTTTTGAACCTAACCATACTTATTTCAACAAAATCTTTAAACAAAAATGATTTTTGATACTGACCAGAGTTTTCAGTACGTGTTAAAGACTAGTCTGATAGACCAGGATGATCATTATAGGATTACTGAAGTTTTTCAACAGCTTGATTAGTGCTAACGGCCATTCGACTGTTGCTAAATTCCGTCATTTTTGTCAGTTGGTCCGATTACGAGAGCCTAATTAGGATATAAAAAATCTTTCGCTTAGTAGTTCTCTCTCTACAGACAAATCCTCAGGAAAGCTGCAGCTTATTTAGTAAGCAAAGGGTAGAGACAACAAGAAAGCTTGTAATTAAGGAAAGACGGTTCAACAGACGAGACATTTATTTATGTTCTTAGTACTAGCTTAAAGATACAATCTTAAGCACATCTTTGTAACAAACTGCAATAACCACTCGACAACAAACTACCGTCGGCTCCATCATCTTCAGTCTTCAAGGCAATGTGTAAGCTGCAAAACAGAACAAGCGGTATTAAGAACACGAAAAGGAAGGCACAACAGATTGTTATTGAATTTTGGGAAGAATTAATTTATGTCAATTACAAACCTCCACACTTGTACCCAACGGGACGGTCTTGAATGTTGCAGCGCTTAGGAATGGTGACAGCCACTTCTGGCTTCACCCCAGAACTCCGAGCAGTGTTCGAGAGCATGACAGCGCAGAGGCATTTCGGGTTCTGGCCAATCTTCTTCACCTGAGCGCAGCACTGGGCAGAGACTGAGGCATTCTCGTCTTGTGCAGCGGACATACAAGGAGCCAGTTTGAAAAGCCTCCATGTCAGGGGAAACACCTCTCCACACTCACCAGCCCCAAGAACCTGATTCAGCTCACCGACGCCCAGAATCACGAATAGGGCAAGAAAGCAAATGCATTTCGTTGAAGCTTCCATCTTTCGAGTTTGCAGTGTGTAAACGCTTGCTAGATCTCATGCCTTTTATAGCAAAGAAGTGGCTCGAGAAATGATAACAAACAAAACCCAAGAGTCATGGTGGACGCACCACTAGGAAAAAAGAGGCTTATGTTAATTGCTAATGCTACTGCACCTAATCTCTTCAGAAGTGGTAACTTGACTGGCCACTTTAACTCCACTGAAGATAAGTTCAACAACTCTTGCTTATTTTATGCCAATTGAGCAACTTTTGAGTACAAATAGCAGCCCTTTTAATAAGCAGCTGACAACAAAGCAAAAACCATTCTAGAAAAACAAAAAAGCCATTTTTGAGCAATACCATTTTCAAAATTGCCTCTATCATCACAAGCAACAAGTGAACTACCTATAGATGTAGTGGCCATTTCACTTGTTTTTCCTTCAAACAAACATCTCAATTTGCTCCACCAACAATTTTGCACCCAAAAACGAAGAGGATCTGACTCAGCCACTCTTGTTCTCTATCTCACAAGATCCTCTTGTATGATTGTATCAAACCTTAAGAGAAAAAACAACATTATCCTCGCGCGGTTTTGGAAAACAATTTATGTAAAGTTGTTCTCTTTAACAGCGCTTCAATTCCTTAAAAAGAGCAAAAGACATCTCCATATTGACAGCAAAGAACAAGTTGAATCCGAAAGCAACAAGAAACAAAATAAATAGAACGCGAAAGATTTATAATGATTCACTCTGGATCCAAGAGTCATAAGTAGAATCTACATAGCTTTAACAATTAGTAGTTCCAAACTCCAAAATACAAACGAGAAAAGATAATTGCAAAGTAAATAAAAATCTTAGTAGAAACTCAAAACTATATTAGAGCTGATTATATACAGAGTAGCTAGCTAGCTAGCGACTGAAGAAAGCGTAGAGGATGATACAGATGTAGAAGAGGAGGGCGGTGGGGACGAAGATGACGAGGGGGACGACGGCGGCGTAGGAGTAGGAGCTGCCGCAGCCGAGGGTGCCGAGCTTGATCTGGACGACGTTGATGAGGGCGAGCATGAGGAAGACGCAGCCGGCGACGGAGCCGACTCCGGAGATGAGCATGCCGACACGGAGGACGGACTTGTTGATGCGGCAGAGGAAGCCGCCGCGGGCGCCGGGGCGGCAGTGGGGGCTGCGCCAGATCCGGATGGCCTGCTTGATCCCGACGGCGACGAGGCTGGAGAAGAGGAACGAGCTGAAGGAGTACACGTGGAAGGCCACGAGGTCCTCGGCGACTGAGGGGCCGGGGTTGCAGCCATCGTCGGCGGCGTCGATGAGGGAGTTGGTGGGGTCCTTGGGGTTCCACGTCAGCCCGATGAACACGGCCAGCGTGAAGAGCGAGTTCACGTTCACGATGCCGTCCAGTGCCGTGATGTGCACGCTGGTGCCGCCATCGGATGCCATCTTTCGGTGGTGGGGAGGGGAATCGGACGGTGGAGTTCGGCGGAGGATTTAGTTCCGGTTAGTAGTAGGAGCACTAATTGATCGATGCAGTGGCAGAGATTTCCAAGAGAGAGAAAAAGAAAAAGTTGATATTGGAGTTTAAAAAAAGAAAAAGGTTAGAAAAAAGAAAGAAAAGTGACGAGTAAGCTGTTACTTTCCGTTTTTAGTTTTATATTTCCGTTTTCAAACGGGAAATTTATTTTCATTTAAGGGCATGTTGGTTCATAAGTTTTAGTTAAGATTTTTAAGTTTTGATAGTAATTTTTGTTGATTTTTTAGAAAAGACAAAAAACTTTTGAAAAAAAAGATAAAAATTGAGTTGAAAAATTTAAATTTGAAATGGAGATCCAAACAGACCCTTATTTTGTGAAAATCATGTTGCAAACCGATTTAAATTTTAAATTAAAATTGATTAACTTTTTAAAACAGCTATAGAAAAAAATAAAAATTAAAATAGAAATTTTAAATCCGAAGTAAACAGTCAAACAAATTAGAAATTTATTAAACAACAGAAAAACTCACCAAAGCAAAAAGGGTGGCCATTTTACTTTTCTCACTAACTTTTTTAAAATCACTTGACATATTAATTTTATAATTAAAAAATTAAATATTTCACCCTTAATTTTCCCAAAAAACTCTTGCAATTAAATTATTTGTCTTTTTTTTTTCTCCACATACTATAAATCTAAATCACACAGTTTCTTTTTTAAATAAGTTTTTTTTTTCCTTTTATTTTAAATTTTTTTCTCATGAGTTTTTTTTTTTTTTTTTTCTTTTAGATATCTAACAAAAATTCTTCATCAATTTTAGGGCTGGCAATTCGTGTTCGCAGGCCGGATTCGGGCCAGCACGATTACGGCACGACACGATAAGCATGAGCACGAACACGACATGATTAATAAACGGGTCAGGAACTTAAACACGAACACGAACCGTTTAATAAACAGGTAGCACGACACGACACGCGAACACGATTATTAAACGGGCCACGACGGGTTGGCACGAAAACAAACACGTTTATAACCGATTTAACACGAAAAATCCGTTTACGGCCCATTTAACACGAAACGGGTTTCTAACCCATTTAACACAAAAAATATGGATTAAAATTCTAAATTCACTCAACATATTCATATAAAATATAAAACTAACAACTAGAATTATCAAATATGCATAATGAGTAAGACAAACATTTCTTAGAATAAAACACAAGTCTAAGTTGTAGTTGGTGTCCATATACAAATCACCACCAAAATAAGTATCAAATTGTCACATAATCAAGATCCAAAATATTAAGAGAAACATCAAAAGACAACAAAATATTAAAGCAAAGGAAATGCTTTCTTACTTGAGAATGATAGCATCATAGGTTCCAACTCCACAATTTGGAAAGTTGAAGTTCAGATTTGAAAAATGTAGTTTCAAAATGATGAGTAAGTTTTACTGTTTTACATCCTAATAAATTTATGTCTTTGTTAACTATAAGATTACCTTAATACTATAAGATTACCCTAATACCCTAATCCAAATATATACATAATTAGGTTTAATATTTTATATTATTAACTAGTTAACTATAACTATAATTCATTTACTATTTTATATTATTAACTAGTTAATTATAAGATTATTATTTTATATCAGAAGCAACATCTCTGTACTTCTGATTTATGTTGTCTCAGTAGTGAAAATTCTTCAATAGTTATTTTCTGGTCTTTATCAAACATACAAATGGGCCTATACTTGTTATAAAAGAGCTTTAGAATAGTTTGAAAATTCTAACATAAACATGTTAACCGTGTTAGCCCGTTTCCGGCCCGTCTATTTTCGTGTTAAACGTGTCGACCCAATTTCGACCTAATTATTAAACGTGCGGTCCAAACCCATTTATTACGTGTTGTTCTCGTGTCGTGTCACTGTGTCGTGTCCGAAATTGCCGGCCCTAATCAGTTTATATATTGAGATAAAAATCTATAAACTTATTTTTTGGTATATTTCTTCTTGAGACGATTAAAACTTGATGATAATGTACTGATAAAACTGAGTATTCCACAAATATGGTTGAAAATGTGATGAATTTGGTTAATACTTTTATTAGACAATTGGAAAAAAAATAATAATAATAAAAAACTCACAATTCAGAGTTTGCATGAATTCTTAATCATTTTTCTCAATTATTTATAAAATGAATAACTAATCAAATCAATATATTTGATTCTATATCCACATCATGCAAATATGTTTTCCATTTGCTTGTTATTTCTTAAAAAACAAAAAACTAGTTATAATATAGAACTACAAAAACTATTGAAAAGTATGAATAATAACAAACAAAATAAAAGAATCTTATGTTTAAAAAAAATCTCATGGAAATGAATTAAAAATAACAACAAAATAGAACATTAAAAAAAAAGTAAGAAAAAAATGTATAGGGATTTAGACTGTAATGCAAGAAAAAAGAAAAAAGTAAATAATTTATGGATAGAAATAGTAATTTGTAGAGAACAATACTCTGGATTGTTTGGATGGAAGGTGTAAACCTAAGTTTATAGGTTCATTTTTGTCCCCCTTTAAAAAAAAAAAAAAAAAAAAAGAGTCAACAAAAATTATAACTATTTTTTATAAAGTCAACTAATTTTAAATCTGAAAATTATCTCTCAAACCCATGGTCCAAACGCATGCTAACTCTACATACCAAATTAGACAAAATCCCCATCAAGAAGACAAGGTGGGAACTACGAAATGCACATCTAATGTTTTCTTGTTACCAAATCAACTTAACACTAAATTAATTAGCCCTTTAATTCTCATAATACTTTTTTAAAAATTTGAAAAAATAAAATCCAATTATATCAATATTATTGGGTGGTATTTTTGTCATCACAAAATACAATGCTGACTTTATTGTAAAACTTACTCGAGAACATATTCGGGCAAGATCTGAGCACATGCTCGAGTAAGATCCGAGATGCTCTTATGTAAATTTGAATCAAAGATCCAAGCACATGAAGTGCCCAAGCCCATGGTCGACCAAAGGTAGAGAGCTCAAACGTTACAGAATTTAAAGTGATACCAAGAAATGTAACAGTTATTAATCAAGGCTTGTTCAAAATTTGTTATGCATTAAAACATCTTAAAGAGGAAAACTAATACTCCATTTGGTGAAACGGTTTGAGTTAAAATTTTTAAGTTTGAGTTTATTGACTTTTTAAAAATTAGTTATAATTTTTGTTGACTTTTCAGAAAAAGATAAAAATTGATATGAAAAAGTACAGTTTAGTTTAAATTAAATGGATATGCCAAACAAACCTTAAGTATTAACTGAAATTATAAAGAAATACGGTAAAGTGAGGGCTAATTTAAAATTCAAAAGTAAAATGAAAAGTTTTAAAATTTAAGATACAAAACGAAACCATAGTAAAATTCATGGACATAGATAAAAATAATAAAAAATTCGTTGATACTTCAAAATTTCAGAAATTTACAAAAGTGCCGCCAACCTGATATCCGAACCTCTCATCTTCTTTCTCTCGCCGAACACACACACACACTCTTTCTATCTCTCTCTCCTGGGAAGCACAACCCAAGCTTTGTTTACCTTGGCTTCACCACCGAGCTTTCAACTGAGTAGAACGGCAATTTCTGCGGCGAAACTTTTCGGAACGACGAGAAATTTCAGAGATCTTCAAATTCTGAGGTAGGGTTTTCTCTCTCTAGAATGACCTTGGTGAGTTGGTCTGAAATCTCCCTCTTGAATTTTGCGTTTTTCTTCTTGATTTCGATTCTAGAGTGTGATGACATCTCTGTGTCATTTTGATTTTATAAATTAAAAGAAAAAAAAAATAAACCTATAATCCCGAAATTCTCAGTGCTTAGAGATGAGAGCCTATCGAGATTTTCCTTAATAATTTTCTTGTTTGTTCTGAAAACTGATGGGAATATCTTTTATATTATCTTGGTTTTGCACGAGCTATAGATGCCCTCCATTTTCAGTAATGAGATGTATTTAGTTTTATCTTAAAAAAATATTATAAAAAATAAAAATAAAAAATAAAAAATTTCTGCAAAGATTAAAGAATCAAATTGAGGCCTAAATAATAGGATTTTTTTTTTTTTTCAAAAAAACCTAATTAATATGATTAATATCAATATTTTGAGACTTTTGGGAATAATTTAGTTAATAGTTTCCTAATAAGAAGTGGCCTGGCATAAAAGGGGGCAATTGCCTTGATGGCTTTACCCTTAAGCCGACTCCGTGTACAGATCGGTCAATTAGCTCGGTTGGGAGTGAGGATGGACCAAATTGTCAACCATGGCTGCTATAGTACAATGGTCCAAGCTCAAACATTTAATCAAAGAACTGCAAATTCGGAGGTAATGTAGAAGTATCGAATTTCCTTGCATATGTTATTGAGCATCTTGTGGACTATTGTTGTTTTGTCCGAACTCGTTTCGTACATTTCTTCGATGTTAGCTCTTTGGTGAAGTAGCTGTATTATGTATGTAAGTTGTTCAGGTTGGCAATGAAATTTTGTTACTCCTTGTAGGGACAACTTCTTTTTCTCCTCCTATTGCATTGGTGTTGTAGAATGTTGTTTGTCTCTCTTATCTGCTATTTTTCATAGTATTGCCTTCTTATTAACACAACACACTTCCCTCGACTAGATTCTTTTATATGAAACTCAATAAAGATTTTCATTTGACTGATTGGTTGACTGTCAACTACTATGCACATTCTAGGATAAATGGAACATCAAAGCTCCCAGTCACCACGCGGAGAAAAATGTCGGCGACATAGATAAGTACCGAATCTCTAGCAATATTGCGAAAAAGGACAAGGCCGATTTTCTTGTAAAGACCGTAAGTACATGAACTTGAAGTTTCTTTCTCTTTTATACTTTGCAATCGGATAATAGAATTTGGTGCAGATTTTTACTGCCTACTTATTTGAATTTTACTGTAATTGATTAGAGATCTTGTATCAAATATTAATAGCCTCTGTTGGTAAATGGTTAGAAAAAGCCTTAATGAGCATCAAATAATCCTCATGCTGCCATAAAGTTGTCTTCATTTTGAATTCTTTTTTTCTATAGAAATATGTTATTTCTCGTTTCTAGCACTTTCTATTAAGGCCTTGTTTGGTGGGAGGAAAAAGTGGAAGGAAAGATGGGGGTGGGCGGGTTAGTGGATCAGTTTTAAGACTTATGGTTGATTGGTAGAAGGGATTAAAGGAGTGAGTAGATTAGGTGAAAGATTCAAAATCCTCCAGAGGACTCCAATTTTGTCTTCTGAAAGTTGAAAGGATGGGAGGAGAGAATCTTTGCCAAACACAATACGAAAAAGGTCCTCTTTTCCTCTGCTTTTTCTCACCTAGGTTATGTACACCTTCCTATTTTCTGTCCCTCTTACCAAGTACGGCCTAGGAGAAAACTATTAAGATAACTTCGACTTTGCAGCTTCTTGATCTCGAGAACAGTAAGGAGGTTGTTTATGGCACGCTTGATGCTTGGGTTGCATGGGAGGAAAACTTCCCTATAGCATTGCTTAAAAGGGCATTGCTCATTCTTGAGAAAGAACAAGAGTGGCATAGAGTTGTGCAGGTAAGAATAACACTCTCTCTCTCTCATTGTTCTTTGCCAATCTTGGTTTCTGACTTTTCTCTTATAGGTAATTAAATGGATGCTAAGCAAGGGGCAGGGAACCACATTGGGCACGTATGGGCAGTTAATACTAGCTCTAGATATGGACAATAGATCCGATGAAGCACACGAAATTTGGGACAGCAAAATCGGTGGTTATTACCATTCGGTTCCTTGGCAGTTGTGCCGGCAAATGATCGCAATATACTATCGCAACAACATGTGGGACAAACTCACAAGAGTAAGCTCTTTTTGTGCTGTAAATTATCTGCTTTTCAAGGTTGTTTCTTGATTTTTCAGCTATCTATTATAAGTAGCTTGTAACAACTCTGAACTCGGTCATTGTAAAATGATTTCGAACCAGTTTGACGGCTTCTGGAGTCCATAACAAGATACAAGTAGGTGCAGGGTAAAAAATGCAAAAAAGATATTTGCAGACTAAAGCTGTTTTACCATTATTTTGAGAAATTAGATTTTCTTAACTTTTGACTTCTAGTTATCGTTTTGCTATTAGTAGAATCGAAGTTCTAAAAGCACAGCAATCCCAAACTTAGCCCTTAACTCCTCTCTTCTCCATTTTATTTCATTTATGTTGAATTGTCAGGTAGATATTGGTACTTGACTAACCTACTTATTCATGCTTTTATTTGATAGCTTTTCGAGGAACTGGAAGCATATGATCGAAAACCTCCCGAGAAATCGATCGTGCTTCGAGTGGCAAACGCATACGAGGCTTTAGGCAGACTTAAAGAGAAAGAGAGGATCTTGGAGAAGTATAATTATCTTTTGACCAAAGATAAATCACCCAAGAAAACAAGAAAGCATGGTTACAAGAAAAAGAAGTAAAGCAGGTTGAAGCTGTAACTGTTAGTTTATATGCATTTTTTAAAGCAAATTTCTTTGATATGTGTACTAGTACATGTAATTTTTTTTAAATAATGGGAAGTTAAGAAAATTGCATTTCTTGTGGAAATTAGATCATTTAGCTCTAATTAAAGGACCGATTGACTCAGATAAGCAAAAGATGAGTAAAGAAACATGGATTTAGAAAACGACAATTGAACGGAAAAGAGATGGACAAGGACGAACATAAAAGAGACAGTATTACCCAAGACGACATGATTTGGACTTCGGAGAAAACCAACAGCACTGTGAAAAAGGGAAAGGGCAAAAAAAGATATCAACAACGATAAGAAAGGACGACCGACTTTAGAAGACGACAAAGACCTCCGAACGAGAAGACAACAAGAAAATGTTGAGAATCAAATTTTTTCCAAAGAGCAATGATTTCATTCGGAAAACGATGTAAAAGCCAATTAAAAAAATAAAAAAAATAAAAAAATAAAAAATGATGTAAAAGCCGTAATAATCGGATAACAATCATCATCATCTTCCCAAAACAAGACAACAAAATAGAAAGCGACAAAGATAACAAAAACGATATAACTGGGAATACCGAATACGACAATAATTGGAAAAAAAAAAAATGAGATCGCCGTTGCCGGGGATCGAACCCGGGTCACCCGCGTGACAGGCGGGAATACTCACCACTATACTACAACGACCTTGTTGTTCGAAGGTGGTTCTGCATTTAATACTTAACATGTATTTAATACGTGTTCCTCAATCGTTTTTTTTTTTTTTTTTTTTTTTTTAAGTTCTCAACACACGGAATCAACCTATTGCCATGGAGTCAGTAGCAAAAAACCTATCGCCACTAATTTCCAGCAAAAAAATCCTATTGCCATTAATAATTTTTATGCAATTGTGAATCGTAGTCTATGCCCAAGTACGAATTAATGGGAGAGTTCCAATTGAAAGGAGTCAGTAAAAAAACATGACACAAGCAAGCTAGAGTTTACTTAAAAAGGTTATCAAAACTAAAATACAACAGAAGCTATCAAGACATGATCAATCAAACTAACATGACAGAACTCATTTAAGTCGTGCTTGTCTTAATGATTGGCTTCTTGTTGTCGAACTCAGCAATGGAAGAGGATTTGGCTATCTTAATTTGGCAATTTACAATCTACATCCTCTCAGAAATTTTTTTCCTATTCTGATAAATGATTGATTGACACATTAGCCACTTATTAATAACTCAAATAAGAGTAAAATGTACAAACATAAGAAAAAGAAGAGAGAAATAATGAATTTTATTAGAATTTTTTATTTTACTAGTATTCATAATTTTTGTTAGGGCCTGTTTGATGTAGTAGTTGAGTTTAAGTTGAGTTGAAATTTTTAAGTTTGAATAGTAATTTTTGTTGACTTTTTCAGAAAAGATAAAAATCATGATGAAAAAAATACAGTTTAGTTTAAAAATGAATTGGAAAAACAAACGGGTCCTTAGTATTATTAATATTATTGCCGAAGGAGAATTTCATTGTGACTCACAGAGGAGTCACTTTTTATTTATTTATTTGGTTAGTGTTTTTAGTGAATGGGTTGATGTATTTTATCGGACAAGAAAGAGAGATAATTTTAACAGATGATCCAAATTTGATGATTTACTTTTATGAAGTTTCATGTTGTTTGAATTACTGTCGCATTTTTTTTTTTTTTTTTTGAAAAGTACTCTTTCACAATTAATCATATAAGATACTCAATATGTAAGCTTCGTGGTGAATGGACCATCGTTACAGATAAAGCGCTCTAATCTTTTATACTAATTTTAGGTATTAAACACTCATCGACAACCGTAGGAATTTATCTGGGAATTTGAATGATTTTGCACGACGATCCGGCCTAGCACATCTCTAGTGTTCTTGATTCATTTAAAATTTAAATTTAAATAAAAACTGGGCATTTGGTCTAGTGGTATGATTCTCGCTTAGGGTGCGAGAGGTCCCGAGTTCAATTCTCGGAATGCCCCATTTTGACTTTTTACTTTTTTTCCCCCAAATCTTTTTGGGTACTTTCAAAAGGAAAACTGGAAAAAATAGATTTTCCTCCTTAATTGACAACCGAATTGAAAGCCAAAAAAAAAAAAAAGATAGATGATATTTGCACAGAATTTGGAACAAGCAAATTTCCTTTATGTTTTTAGCTACATTGACATGCATACAACAAACACAACCAATAAAATTTAAATTCCAATAGTTTTCCTATCATGACTTTCCTCACTTCTGTAACTCTACAACTATCACTCCCAAATAGACACAAATTTTAACCATTTTTCTTCTGCAATTTAGACCCGTTTTGGCGGGCTGTGGACTCCTTTCGATGTTCGATGTTTTCCTTGCCACACGAGCTCGTAACCGGAGCAGATCCCTCATTTGAATTGCCACAGATCTTGGGCTTTGTCTCAACACCGAGATAATTCGTCAAGACTCTTCTTACTCCGAAGCCACGGCGATGAGGCTTGTTATTGTTGTTGCTGCTGTTGTTGTTACTGTTGTGATGGAGAAAAGGAGTTCTCTCTCCCCTGGCGGGGCTAATTAGCGGCGCAGGCGAAAAGCTTGGAGTTGAAGAAGCTGTCCTATACGGAGTGCTTGAGGCAGGCACTGGATAAGAGATGGGGACTTTCTTATGAGAAATTACACTCACTTTAGGAGCTGATGACAATTTCTCAGAATGCTTAGTCAAGTCATCGACATAGAGTAGATCATCGATACGAGCCACAATGTTGAAAGCCAGGCTCTCTAAAACCCTCGAGTAGCTTTCGAGAATCGATTTCCCAACATCCTGCAGTCACAGAAAATAGGTCATTTGAATTGTAAGAGACAAAACTAAATTCAGGAGAAAATTGACTTAAAATAATGTTTTACTTTGTTGAACTGGATCTTGCTGGTGTCTAAAGTAGTTTGAGTGAGAGAAGGAAACCGCTGCTTCAAGCAAAGAAGAAGACTTTCAGATCTTTCCGCTAACAATTCCCTTTTATCCTCCGTCGATCATCAGGTCCTTCACCATATCCCATGACGACTTTGTAGTGGAACGGCTAGGATGAGTTGGCGGCTTCGAATGAGCTCTTCGACGCCATACGTATATGGAGGCTTCAACGCGGTTCGCCACCTCAAGAGCAACATGTTCTGATGACAGATCAAGGCAATCAAGCAGGCATTCGGAAGAGAATTGATCGGATGTGATATACCGATAAATGATGTCTCCGAGGCAGGCCCTCCCATTCTGAAAACACAACAAGAAGAGTTCAAATTTCAATCTCAATCTCCCTATTTTATGATTAATCCGAGAATCGGAACCTCAACAGAATTTCGAAATTTTAGCTATTTCTTCTCACCTTCGGAAGAGCTTCCAAGTACGAATCAGGGACTTCCATTTCTGCCAAAGTAATGCTGTTGATAGCCATTGCAGCTTTAAGTATTTGGTTGGTGCATTCCCGGGTGTGATTCAACTGCTTTCTCGAATTCTCGCCCAGGCCGCCAGCGGGGACTCGGGGTACAGGTAGCCACCACTTCTCTTCTTGCCGTTGCAGCGATTTACGAAACGAGGCCGATCCGTCTGCATCCTGGGCTACTACCCCTTGATCCACATACCAAAACTCCGTATCCACAAAACTGTCCAGAATTTCCTTTATACGAAAAAAAAAAAAAAAAAAAAAAAAGGGTCATCATAGATTCAGAATTTTTTCTTGTTTTCAATTCATATAACTAGTTTAGAACTTAGAACTTACCAGAAGCATGTTGTCTAGCTTTCGCAAAGCGGGGAGATTGATAAACATGTCTGATCTAGGCCTACAAGTCATAACCTTCAAAATGCACAACAAATTAAGATCCAAAACACTAGTGACTTTCTACAAAAAGCAGGAATATACGAAGAAGATTTACCTCAAGTTTTTTCCCGTCGGGGAATGTTTGCCAAGAAGGAATTAACTCCACAATGTGATCACTAACGCAAAGAAGCCATTCCATCTCTCTTCGCCACATGGCTTTCTTCTCTGAAGGCAAGGGCTCCAATCTCCACAGTTGCCCAAAAATGGTAGCTATTTTTTTTTTTTTTTTTAATGAATGTAAATAAATAAAATCAGTTGAAAAATATAAAAATGTACATATAAAAATTACAAATTTGGAAAGAACTTACCACAGAGATTAGTAAGGGAGTTTGAAATGGCCAGAGCTGTGCAAACCCCTTTGCCAGAACCTGACATGTCTTCTCCAAGCAACAACTTTGCAAACCTCTCCTTCATCATCTCAAGCTCTGCTCAATTTTTCCCCAAAAAAAAAAATTTAATTAAATTATAAATTTGACAATTGGGTATATATACTATTTACTGCCAAACCCAGAAGCAGATAAAGAGTTGAATGACAAAAACCTACCGTTGGGTTCCTGATAAAAAAAGAAAATAAGACAATTTTTAAAAATTTCGAATCTTCACTATGTGAAATATTCCTCTTGTACTTCTTCATATCAAAAGAAAAAGGTGAAAAAGCATGTCTTGGTATCCTTTTTTTTAGCTTTGTTTCAAAAAAAGGTAAACAAAAAAAATTCCAAAGTTTCAAAATATTGACCGTTTGCACATATTTCTTCCCAAAAAAAAATTCAAATTTCGAATTCTCACAATGTGAAGTGATACTTCTGTATACACATGTATATGTATAGATACGTATAGATATGCATATATATATATATATACATAAAACTGACCTGAAATCTTGGAACTCAAATCGGTGAACTTGGAAACATTGACGAGGGACTTTTTCTCATCTTCGGAGTCATCAGCGAGAACAGAGGATTTGCGAACGTCGGCTCTGCGAATAGGCCAACCCAAGCGAGGCGGTGAAGAAGACGACCCTTTGGCTTTGACGTCTTCAGTGGAGACGTCGGAACTCGATCTGCCGGAGCTGGTCTCGCCGGACTCAGCGCTCGACTCGGTGACCGACGACTCGGTCTTCTTGTTGTTGTTGTTGTCGTTAGCGCCCAAAATTTCAAACCCATCTTTGCGCTTCTGAAGGCTCTCCTTCTTCTTGACCAGAGCTTCCATTTCAAGCTTCAAACTCGTCTGGAGACCAACGGACCAGCACAAGAAATGAGCCAGAATTGCTGTTATTATTAATATTCCTTTTCGGGTTCTGCTCCGAGTTCAGGCATGGCCAAGCTGAGCCTGAGAATTTTCAGAGCAAAACTTTTTTTTGGTTTTAAAACTATAGGCAATAATGAACTGAAGCTGCTCATAATAATAATAATAATAATAATAATAATAATTCAATCGAGTAGAGTGTGGCTAAAATATGGCTAGAGATAGATTGCTTTCCGATAAATAGGGGGTCTCTCTCTCTCTCTGTCTCTTCCTTATGAGTATGATTTTCCTAGAAAATTAATGTTAGATTTCTCTCTGTTTCTCTCTCTCTCTCTCTCTCTCTCTCTCTCTGTGTTTCCCTCTCTAGATTTGATTTTCAAAGGTGAGACGAGGGTAACTGCCAATCGCCACATGCCATGCCAACGTCTCTCTTTTTCTCTCAATCTCAATCTCACACACTGTATAGTTTACGTTCAAAATAATAATAGAATAATGGTAGTAGATGAGAGAGTACGGATTTGTTAATTTCAATTTACAGTTTTACCCTTCTTAGCTACGCCTTCAAACACATATTTTATCTGTCTCAGAGTACAAAAACAGTAGGAATGAGACTTGTGACATCTTATTTTTTTTATCTTATAATATTTAATTGATTTATGTATAATTTTTTTATTAAAAATCTTATAGTATGAACTATTTAAAATTATTAATATAAAAAAAATCACTGAAAAATTACATTAAAATCAATTAATTATAAAAAAATTACAAAAAAAACAAATGGCGTTCTGTGTATATACCGCATAAAAATATTATTATATATATATAAATATGACGATAAAGTATTGTTATGAATTATCATATCTTTATTAGATCTTATAAATTTTATAATTTCTATAATTTTTTTTTACGTTAACTTGATTTTAGTAAGATTTAAAGTTCAATATCATCAATAGACGTACCTTACTATAAAGCTTTAATATTTATGAATTTGTTTGTCTAAATACTATTAGCGCTTATAATTTGACATGAAATTAATATATGGCAGAAATAAGTTGGAAATGTGAAAAATAATGGAAGGGATGAGTTAGGTTAGGATTGAAATACATATATAAGTTGGTTTTTAAACTTGATTCAATAGTCTAGATTTGCATTTGGTCTCTCCACCAAATCAATTAAATGAATAGGTTTATTAGTCAATATGCAATATACACGCACTTTCCATTTCTCCTATAATAATTTATTTTCAATTAAAAAGAAAAAAAAAAAAGAAGAAGAAAAGAAAAAGAAAAAGTGTATGTACATTTTTACTAGAAATAGTAAATTAGGAGAACGTGAAAGAGTGGAAGAGTTTTGATTTTAGGTCAATGAAAGACATCTTTAATTATCCGGTTGAGTCAAAATGTTTATGCAACATATAACCGTTACTAGGTTTTAATTATTATTATTATTATTTTTTTTTTTCGCCATAGTTTGAATGTTTTCTAAAGGCAAGTGAGAAACAGAAAATGAAGGGATACTAATTAGGTGAATACGTCCGTGCACAACCAAACAAAGGAACTGATTATCATTAATTAGTTAATAATTAAGAATTACAAAGATAATGGCATTTATTTAATGTTAAAAGGAAGAGGTAGCAAGGGCTTTATGGTAATTGTATTTCGTTTGATTTGAATAGATTCAAGAGATTCGGTTTGTAGCCGTTTAAGGGCTACTATGAAGGACGAAAGCTGACGCCCATTACTTCACGAAAAGGACCTCCTCTGAATTCCTGATTTCTGAACCCTTTTTTGTTTTCTCCTCTTCTCACACCTCCTAATTCCTATTGCCTCTTTTTTTTCTTTTTTTTTCTTTTTTTTTAATAATAATAATAATAAATTATTGCTTGAAAGCAGAGCATTTCGGCCTCTTCACCGGCACTTTTTGGTAAAAGGTGAAACGAAGAAAAAAATTGTAGTGATGTTAGTATAGAAAAATGAGTTTAGGTGCAAAATTTATATTTGAAACTGTCTATCTTATTGAGAGGTATTATTATTTTAATCATTTGATTAAGTTTTCAACGGTCCGATTTATAACTTCAAGTAGTTATGTATCATGTATTATAAATTTTTAACATTGACATTCGCATATTAAATTATTGAAAAGTTTATTAAAACTACGTTATTTATTTATAAGATAAAAGTACAATTTATATAATAAGATTTTTTATTTCTCTTATTTTTTTAATATGTCCAAGAGAGGATTACGGAGAATTCAATCCAAAAATAATATTTAACAAAAAAATAACAATCATGAAAAGATTAGTACTGGATGGTATGAAACGATGTTCATTATATATATATAATGAAAAAGTTCAAACTCAAAATTTTGGTGAATAAGTTCAAACTCAAAATTTTCATCTCAGTTTTTATCTTTTTCTGAAAAAGTTTTTGTCTTTTCTGAGGAGTCAACAAAAATTTTAAACTCAAACTTATTCACCAAACGGACCCATATATTTTAGTTCTTCATATGCAAATGCGAAAAGCTCAAAATTCCCCTTTTCTTGCAAATGAGCTAGAGACTCACCTAATCATGTGGATTGCCTCGTTAATGTAGGGGAACTTTTTCCTCTTATTTTCTTGCCTATTTCCTAGAGAGTTGAATTCTGATTTATACAATAAATGAGTAAAAGAACAGTTGTTGGACTGTTCCGCTATATAATAAAATAGGTGAACTTAACTACTTGAATGGAAAAAAGAGGCTTGCGAATGTAACGGTGTTGAGCATTACGATTAATAATAAAGAGTTGATTTTATTAATGAGTTTCACTTTCTATTACTATATGATTTTAGATGTTATTTGGTGTCATATAACTTTGTTATGTATACTTCATTAGATTACATTATCTTTAATTATTTTTAAACCTAATTTCTTTCTTCCAATGTTTACCATGGAGAGAGAGAGAAAAAAAATGTTCGCATTTCACGTGAAGAATATATAAAAAAACACATTCAAATATCAATAGCATTTAATAATGTAGTTTTCTTTTGATTCCTTACAAACAAGGCGACAATTTTAATAGATTATTTAAAGACATTTTTCAAGTCCTTTAAGTTGAATTTTAAATTTCAACCTCTAAACTTCATACCATGAGGGTAAACCCAAAAGTTCCCTAAGGTGCTTATAGAATTGTGCTCAACCATTAAAATTCATTGTTTTCTTAAAAAGGTAAAGGACAAAAGGGCATATTTTATATAGCCGTTTGTGACATCAAAATAAACTTTCCTTGACTTTTGATGCGTCCATGGTGGCTATCGGCGGCTTTTTCTTTTCTTTTTCTTTTTTTTTCCCCCCAAAACTTCAATTTTTACATTCTGTTCCCTCCTTTTCCGTTCAACTTTCTTTGTTTTTGTTTTTTTGTTTTTTTTTGTTCGTTCGTTTTTGGTAATCATACTATTCAACTTTCCATTGTTTGTACATAAAATAGAACATGAAATAAGGTTAGAATATTGTCATGTGGATTAGAGTTTCCCCTTGGGAAATATATTCCTACTTTGCTTAGCATAAAAATTTGTAGTAGATTTAGACTTCGTGATGTCTTTGAAGTAACAAAATAGTGAATTCAATTTCATTTACATGTTACCATTGATAACGGTAGTAAGGGATAGATCGTTACATGACCCTCTCTCTCTTATCAATCAGAGGTTTGATTCCTTGCATTTGTGCTTGATCATTTGAAACACAAAATCCATTTATTGAAACTTAGGTAACAGTTATTTTATTTCATATCTTTAGCTATGCTCTCGAAAATTGTACAATCCAAAGATCACATCATTTTCAGTTTCAGCTGAGAACAAATTTCTTGAATTGAAAAGGGGTCCATCCCAAACTTATTCTTAGTCAATTTAAAAGGTAGAAGTAGCTGAGGCCTCTTTTTAGTATTAGTGTGGACCACTATCAAAGCCAGTCCATTAAAGTGATGGACTGGCCATTATTTCTCTAAAACCTTTTTTAAAATTCGACCAGTCATTACTAGTTTCAGGAGAGGCCTGAGAGATTTCAATTGAGAATCTTACCAGAATTACCAGGGAGGCAATCAGACAGACTCGCAGAGAGAATGTGAACAAATTATATATATATATATATATATTTCGGTAAATTACTAGGTTGAATTATAAATTTTTAAGTTTATACAACTATGATCTCTATTTTTTTTAAGCTAAAATGATAATAAACTATTTAAAACGTTGTTACAGTAGTTCTTTCCGTTAGTTTGTAGACGGAATCCGTTAGTTAGTATCATTTTTTGATCAAATCACTAACGGAATCCGTTTAAAATTAATTATAAGGACTAATGTAGAAACATTTTATTATTTTAGAGGGCATTCCAGCTATAAAAAATATATATCATGAACTCAAGTTATACAAACTTAAAAATTTATATATTTTTAAATTAGTGGTGGGAGATTCAAACTTTTTATCTTTTAGTAGAATCAAATGTAAAATTATTGTAAAATAATGTTTATAACCACGTGAATAAACTATACTTCTAGTCCACTGGATACATTCTAAAATATAATTGTTTATTTTACTTCTTTTCAAAGGAAAAGAATTTTAAATCTCAAAATTCTCGTGTCCGTCTCTCATAATTATTTCTGTAATTTAGTGTCTTTTGTTCTTTTTATCCCTCCCTGTATATGATGACACATATACGTGCACTATAATGTTTGGACTCGAAATTCAAATTGATAAATATTCAGCGAGGAAGTAAACGCCAATAGTCAATAGAGAACTAACTGTTGTTTTTGTTTTGCTCTTTTTTTTTTTTTTTTTTTTAAATTGCTCTTATGCCACCATTATTATTATTTTGTTAAGAATGGCACTAATTAAAACAATTTTTATTTTTGATGCACTATGTGGTTGCTTGTTTTAAGTGTTTGAACTAAAAAAATGCTGGTTCAAACATTTTTTTGTTGTAGTTTTTATTGTAAGGTGAATTAGAGTGAATTAGATCGATCAGTTCGATTTTTTACTAAATATATGTACCCAATCAATCTATTGGTTTTTTAGGATGGCAACACAAAAAATGATCATAAGTTGTCTGGTTTAACTGAAAAACCAATCGAGTATAATTGGTTTGGTTCGATTTGGTTTCATTTTTTTTTTAATCTGTAGGTTTTCTTGTTTTTCAGTATGTTGTTGTTAGAAGGCCATGTTTTCCATTAAAAGAAGGGGAAATTTTCATCACTACTCTCACAAACACATGTAATTTCAATGACGTGTATATTTTATAAGGGAAAAAAAAGTCCATATCCAAAAAATGAGAAAACATAGCCAAAATTAACTTTTAAAGTCTTGATCAAGAATAGGACGCAGCCATGACCTGTTTAGCGGCAAATAAAAGGCAAAGTATTCGCCAAAAGTACATGTTGGGCTGGTGAAGAAGATGACGTATGACGTGCAGCCACGACATCGACGAGGGGCTCCAGTTTTTGGTTGAGATGTGAATGAGAGAGAACAGTTGAATGGGTTGAGATATTGAGAGTGACTGATTGGTTGAATGGGTTGAATGGTGCTCTTAGGGTCCGTTTGTTAAATTATCTCCGTTCAAATTAAATTGTATTTTTTTTATCATGTTTTTTGTCTTTTCTGAAAAATATTTTTATCTTTTCTAAAAAAGTCAACAAAAATTACTATTCAAATTTAAAAATTTCTACTCAACTCAAACTGAACTTGTGCACCAAACAGGCCCTTAATGTTTTTTTTTTTTCTTTCTTTCAAACAGTGGGTGGGTGAGTTGGGTAACCAAACAAACACGCTATATGGAATTAAATTTAATTTGTTAGAAGTTCGTGTAATAATTTTCACCAAACAATACAATATTAAAAGCATAGATTTTTTTATTACTTTTAGGAGGTTATTTAAAAAAAAAAAAAAGAGTATAATTAGGGAAATTTTAAAGATAATAACCAAATCCCCGTCTTACATCTTTTATCTTTTTTTTTTTTTTTTTTAGAAGGAATGATACGCATCTTTTCTATCAAAATAAAAGAGTTTAAAAAAAAATAGTTTAACTTAAAAGGAAAAATCTTTAAAAACGAATAATAAAAAAAAAATAAGTAGACAATTTTTATTTTTAAAAAGACGTTAATCAGACCAATCATTAAAACATGTACTAATATTGATTAATTATTAATTGATGATCAATTAATGATATATTATATAAAAAAACTCATTTTTCTAATTTTATAAAATTTTTGATCATTTATTGAAAATTTTTCTAGAAAAAAAAAATCATTTGTCCACAAACAGTAAACAATTTTCAATTCCTCAAAAATAAAAAAAGTTGTTCAATAACAATGATAACAAGACACGCGTGTAAAAAAGAAGAGTGATTGATTGGGTTTACGAGGTTGTTGTTTTGAAGAATTTGGCCCTGAATATTACGTGGGATCATACCCAATAAAACTCCCCCTTCTTTTACGGCCCAAACCAAAGCTTACGAATAAACCATTACCGGCCAATAATGGCACCAAAATAGGAACCAAAAAAAAAAAAAAAAAGACCGACAGAGAAACAGAGAGAACACCATGGAGAAGAGAAACTGAGATGAGAAAGACATTTTCTTGACTTTAAAAGAGGTAGGCGGATAATCAAAGAAACGCCAGCCTGGATCCGATCACCTCCCATCAACCACCCACAATTTATTTTTTTTAATAATTTATAATTCCCCATAAACCTTCATTTTGACCCAAAAAAGTGCCCAAAAAAAAAAAAAAAACCCTTTACCCAGAGAAGTGGAAAAACTCACAGAGAAAAAAATAAATAAATAAAAAGTGCTTTCCAGTTGATTCTGAACAGCAAACTCTTCCTCTCTCTCCATCTCGGACTGACCTTTAACTTTCCCACAAAGGTAATACTAACACACATGCATGTACATATTTTTATTTGGTATTGATTTTGTTTATGTGTTTTATTTGTGTCTGTGTGTAAGTACGTATCTACGTCCTTGTTTCGGATATTGCTATGAGTTTCTGGTTCTCCGATCGGAAACTGTACGTGGGTTTTTTGCATTTCGGTTAAATGTTGATTTGGCTTTTAGATTATTAAGCTAATTTTGCTCATTTCTGGTTTTTTTTTTTTTTTTTTTTAATATAATTTTAATGTGGAATATGATTGATTGAAATTTTAGCTTGCATCAGCTCATTGACCAAAATTTGGAACTCTTTTTAACTCCCTTTATATGTAGAATTTCAATTATGTTTTTTTTCCAACAGATTTGATATGTAATCATTAGCAATGCTAATGGTGAAATATGTTAAATAATGTCACATTAATTTTCTATATACACAGTCCTTGTGGAAATAATTAATCTTTGTTTCACTTTAAATTTGCATCATTAACTTTTCAATATGAAAATTAGGAATTTAAAATATAGAATTTAGAGTTAGGATTCATGTTTATCTGTGGTTATTTAGGATTTATTCGAGTTTGATTATTATTAGGATTTATGTGTCTATAGATAGAGCTAGTATTTGTAATTTTAACTTCAGACCTTGATGATTATTCTCTTTTCTCTCTGGATTCCTCTACTTCTTCCCTCAATTCTTCTCTCTTTTTCTTAAATCAATCTCGGTCCTATGTCGCTATGCATTGTGCCATGTTAATTCATGTCAGCTGTTTATGCCGAAATCCTCGTGGTCTTTGTTGTTTGCAACAGGTTCAAGTGATGCACATGTTGTTGAACTACTGTTCGCGATATCTACAAGACGATGCTTGCTCAGCAAATTAGCCATCAGACTGTGTTTTTTTATGTCGCAGAGTTTAGTATTGGTGTGAGAGACTACAGTCAATTTCGTCACTAATGTGGCCCTTATACGTCTTGTTTAATAAGGCTTTTGGGACAGAAGAGGATAGAATACCAGAGAGGGAACATTCGAATTTCTTCGAATCCTTCCTACGAGAGCAGCCATCCATTAAAGAGAAATCTTTTGGTTCTGTCTTGCGCCGCTCACATTTTGTAGAAGTGAGTGCACTGAAAACTTTTCCCGTCTCTTTTGCTGATACTCCATTTGGAATTTTAACTTTGCCAACTTTGTTAGTTAAAGTTAAGTACCTACCCATAAGTTTAAAATTCTTAAATGCTATGGTGCTTACAGGTTCCGCTCATAAATCAGCTATATTCTTGGGATTGTGGCCTCGCTTGTATTCTGATGGTTTTCAGAACTGTTGGCATCAACAGCCACAACATCAATTCACTCACCAAGTTATGCTGCACTACGAGGTTTTTCCTTGACACTTTGATTCCTCGTCCTAGTTATATCTTTTCAACTTTCAATTTGTGCATCACTGGTCAAGTTTACAGAGTATTTCTTTGATATATTGCTTGAAATCATAGGAACATGATTGTGTTACTAGCTTAAAATTCTATTAAGTCCTCTCATCGTCTTGTTTAATACACTAATTCTTTGCAAATTTGCATCTAGTTTTAGCATATGTTGGCGAGTGAGAACTTTTCAAACCTAAATTGGGTTATAAATGTTAACGACTTGGAATATAAAAGATTTTGCTGAATTTAGATTAATGCAATTCTCGTTCTCTGTCCTATGGGTGCAGCTTAAGTTAGTCAAAGTAGTGAGGGAATCATTCAGAGACTCCGAACTTTTGTTGTGTTTTTGCATTCCTCCTTATGCTGTAGTTAATAGACATGATTAGACCAAATTCACGGTTCAAAGTAGTTGGTAAGCCAAACCTAGATCCTGTGCTACATCTTTTAAAGCTATTTTGTTATCAGAACATATTTTTGGTCCGAAAGAACGAAAATTCTTGCTTGACTGGTTTTGGTGATTGCACGCCTTGGGTTGTATAGTCTGTGCGTGTCTTGTTCTCTCCCCATGCCTGTTTGTCGTGAATAATCCAATTAAAAAAAAAAAAAAAGGAAACAAATGAGCGTTGTTGGCCCCTGTACTGGGCATGCAGCTACCAAACGTGTTGGTAACTGGGAATATAGTTGAATCTTTGTACTTTTTTACGTGAACAATTTTTGGCCAAATGCTGAAGTTAGGTGTATGGTTGATGCATACATGATCCATTTGATGTCAGAAAATTTTAATAGAACTCATTATTGATACCTTGTGCGCAGCATTTGGACCGTTGATCTGGCATACATATTGCAGAAATTTTCCATCAGTTTTTCCTACTACACAGTAACATTTGGAGTAAATCCAAATTACTCTGTTGAGACATTTTACAAGGTGATTCACTGTTGTCCATACAAATTCTATCTTAATGGTTTAGAAAAATATCATGATAGCAAACTTTTGGTGTCACGTCAAAAGGTTCAGCGCATAGTTATTTTTTACCTTTTCTGTTGCCGTCATTTTAACATTGAAGCTGAGCCGTTTCCTTTTGTAAAAGTTGTTGTTTCATCTTGATTCTCCTCGAATCTTGGGGTTTAATAGTCAATTTACTGGTTAGTTTTTCGTTCCTAGTACTCAAATGTGCATTTTAAATATGTGCAGGAACAATTACCTAATGATGTGGTACGAGTGGATATGTTATTTAAAAAGTCACTGGAAGCTGGAATTAACATACAGGTATAACTTATAAACTATATTTTTTGGTGTTACCCCTTTAGGCTTACCGTGCTTTGTTTGAATAGAAAAATGTGACTCTCGTTGCCTATCTTGTTGCAAGAAATATGGAAAAACATATTGCTTATAATTCTCTTGTTTGTCTTTCACAGTGCAGATCATTCAGTAGAGAAGAAATTTGTCTTTTGATAGTGTCTGGGAAATATATTGCAATTGCATTAGTGGACCAGCACAAATTGAGGTCTATTTTCTCTTGTAATCTCCTCCGCCTTTATTTTTTTTTCCGGCAAACTTTTGTTTAAAGTCTTTTGTTTTCTGGAAAATGGTACATACATAATTTGCTATATTCAAATCTATCGACCATAATTTTCTGCTTTAGTCGCTCTTGGCTGAAGGATGTATTTATGACAGACTTCAATGACAGCAATTCCAATTACACTGGTAAGTAACACTTATCGTTTTGATGTATATATGTACTGATACAACTAAGAGTCTAAGGCCATTCTTAATGCTTTAAACTCGTTGTTTAATTTGATTAGGTTGTGGCTTAACAGTTTAGTTCATGAGCATTTCTTTAAGAATAATGCTCGGGATCCCAACCTTTTTTAATACCAACCGATGTCAAATGTGAGTTGGTAGTTTTTATTGGTAGGTATTTAAAAATTTACCACGTTAATTAATGTTAAACAGTTGCTATCTATCAATAAACGAAGACAATCTCTTGCTATTTGAGCTGGTGTCGAAAGGTTAGGATAATAGTTGGGATCCTTATCACTACTCTTTCTTTAAACCGTGCCATAATCCTTTTTTTTTTTTTTCATATAAGTTTTGATACTCATTAAATATGTTCTTGTTTGATATAGGTCATTATGTGATAATATGCGGCTACGACACTCTTACAGATGAGTTTGAGATTAGAGATCCCGCCTCTACTAGGTACTATTTGCATTTGTTTTGCAGTTCATTATTTTTTAAGCTTAATTTTGCGGACGAAAAGAAAAAAGTCATATTTTTCTCATTATCGCATCGTATAAGTCCTTTCTTGCATGAACTTTTGGATTTATTATCCTTTCGGTTAATCACGTACTACCCTTTAGAGCTAATTAATTTTTTTTATTATCTTTTAAAGTTTCTACTGACTTATGTTGGAAGCAACAAAATAAATGGGTGCAGCAAACACATTAGGATCTCGTCGCATTGCCTTGAGGAAGCCCGCAAGTCCTTCGGTACCGATGAGGATCTTCTCTTGGTAATTCAACTCATCTTTACTCGTCATCGAGCTTTACGGACCATAAAAAAATTATTTTACTGTTTTTCTAAATATTATCTTTTGGTACGGGATATTCATGCAGATTTCTCTGGAGAAGAGTGAAAAGGAACTTATAAGCCCTTCAACTCAACTCTCTTCTCAAAACAAAATCGGTTCTTAACATCTTTTCTTGGATCTTCCAGATCCTTTGTTCTTGATCTGCACAAATTTACTATATCACTGCCTGTTCTTGTATATTTGTACATTAAGTTAAGGAATAACATTTTGCGTTTTAATTGTTCCTAGGACTATATTCTTGTTATTATATGTACTAATTTTCAATATTATCTGTATATTTTTACATTAATAGTGATATATAAATATATAAAAATTCAGATATTCTTCTGTAATGCTGTATTTGCAGAGATCCTCAATGTTTAATCTTGGAATAATTTGAGATCCATCAGGATTCGTCTTGGCTGTCTTCTCCACCGAAAGTTTCTTTTCCACACATATTCTTTTATTGTTTATGAATCTTCCTCTGCCTTTGATCAAAAGGCGTGAATCCAACTTTTCTTTTTAAAGATGTGATCTTCTATCTTTTCCTAAATCATATAGATATTTTTCTTATGCATTCTTAATCGTACAAAGTTCATCTAAAAAAAAATAGTAACAAGACTTGTGCATGAAGGAAAACTGTGAATTGACTTTGTGGCAAAGTACTTTTTCACAAGTTAAAAAGTCTATTATTCTCAAAATTTGATAAAAGTTTATCATGTTAAGGCTAGCTCAACGTGAGGGACGGAAGGAATTTAGGTAGGAACTCTCGAGTTCAGAACCCAAACATTTCTTTTTTCGACAAATGATGGTCTAAAAATGACATAAGAGGTGAATTTTATGTGATGGAAAATTTTTAAAATATGACCACCTTGACTTCCTGCTTTAGTTTTGTACCCCTCTTGAAATTACTCCACTTAATTTGATTTTGAAAGAACTTAAAAAAATTTTGAATCCAAGAGAACTTAGAAAAGGACAAGAAGCCATTCATCTGTTGTTCTCCCAATAAATAATGCAATAATTGGTTTTAGTCCATGTCCCTTTATTTGGTTGGAGTAATGCCTCTTTTACAAGAAGGGTATTTGAATGTATCACTTCTGTATAAGGATTTGAAAAATTTTATTAAAAAAAAAAAAACAAAAATGTTCTCTTTAAACTTAGGGCCCGTTTAGGGTAACATTTAGAGATGAAATTTTAAAGGTTGAGTTGGAAATGTATAATTGGAAGAAAAACTTTTGATAAACTTCTATGATATAGAAAATAGTGCAAAAATTTAAAATATGTACGGAAAAAAATATGTAAAATAGATCTTGTCTTGTTCGTCTCGTTGTTACGAGCATTTTGACATAAAAATTATCTCAATCCAATTTGAAATAGAAAGTTACGGATTTTTAAAATTTGAGTTTTTTGAAAATAAAATAGAAAAAATTTGATATAAAATCAAAAATTTAAAAATCCAAATAATAAAATATCATATCCAGATAGTATCCTAAATACCCCTTGGTATCAAAATGATGGAAATGATTTACTAACGCTTCAAAAGTGCCATACAACGGTTGGTTTTTATTTTTATTTTTTAATTTTTATTTTTAAGTAGTGTAAAGTAACAGGTCAGTATTCCAAGTTGGGCCCAAAATTTTCCAGATCGGCCCAAGTTTGTGTCATGTGCCACAAGCCATTGAGCAAATTCCACTTTATCAGTTTTCTTCTTCTTAAGGACCGCTTTAAAAACACAGGCATGCGTAATGTCATGCATCCATTACTTCTTCAATTTTTTTTTAATCTTTTATTTTTATTATTATTATTATTTTTTTTTATTGGGTCAAGCTTCAATTTATCTCATGAGCTCCTCGGCAAAATCTTAAATATGACCCCACAAAAATTGTTAAGGCTAAAACCTTTTTCATGGGGACTTCGTGTCACCAATCCCTGTTTTAGGCCTTATTTGAGGCTACATGCCCTACAACCACATTTACACAATATTTGTAGCCGCAATTCCATGCGTGATATATATATATATATACACATATTATATATATATATATATATAGGTCAAATATTTCCTAAGTGGGGTTGTATCTATCCCTTGTTTCAAGGCGATCCTTTTCCACGATTTTCAGACAGCCATTTAATTTTTCTCAACATAAAAATAATTGAAAATTGCACTTTCCTCTAGATGCTGGAGAACACAAGAAGTTGTGGGGTTGCACAACCCATTTTAGTTTATTAATACAAAGCAAAGTCTATCCCTTTTTTGTTTAATCAAAACTATCCACTTCGAAAAATAAATATATATAATAATAATAATAATAATACTAAGTTTTAATATTCTAAATTTTTTTGAGACATAGAAACATGTATTTTTATCGTAACTTGGGGTTTATGAACATGATTATTATTATATTAAGTTTGATCATTTGGGGGAAAGTAGAGTCATGGAAGACTGAGTTGGGTGTGTGTGTGTGTGTGTGTGTGTGTGTGTATATATATTGTAGTGGAAAGTTTTAAGTTCCAAGAATCTTTACATTCTACAAACAACAAAGATCCCGACAGTTGAAACTCTTTTTCCCTTAGAACAAGGGGAAATGTCTCTTTTCTTACACAAGCCCCAATACTTGTTTTATGGCATGATCACCTCTCGATCACTTGTAATGTTACACTCTTATAATTTGTTTCACTTTGCCTTTATCAACAATAATAGTACTATGAACCATGCCTTTCTTCTGTACTAAGCTATTTTAAAAAGTAGTCAAATGTTAAAGTCCTTTGAAAATAATCGATTTTTTATGTAACATGTATACATAAATGACGTAATATTACACTTATTATGTGTTTATGAAAATATAACAATAAAATTTTATTTGCCGTAAACTAATATTACATTTTTTTTTTCTAAAGTCATGTTATCGAAAAAAACAAATGTTACGTTGTGTTACTGAATAAATAGTAATAATATGAATCAGTAGGTGCATCAAGACATCTTAATTAGGTCGTCACCTATTTAATTTATAAGATTTACCTTAACAGTTTTAGTGCCTCATTAAAACCCTTTGTCAGAGAAAAGCCGAAGGAAAAATTCCGATAGAAGAATAAAGAGTGTATGGTCCAAGATAAATAAATAAATTCACTGAAAAATAGATATTATATTATATTATGTAAACCAAGCGAGTAATTGACAATATGTGGCCATAAGGGTATGTTTTGTATTATGAAGATGCAAGCAAATTAGAAGATTAAGAAAGGCATGTGCAGTGGGAGATTCCCATCATGCTAACCGACAATTTTAGAGAAATTGGCTTTTTTATTAAAATTTAAAATAAATAAAATAAAATAAAATCATAACGTGGAAGCATGTCATTAGACGTGATGTTGTAATAATATTGAGAGTTGAGGACATGGGACATAGTATTAGGTCATGCGTTTCTGTCAGGTTCCAATCTTAATTAGGCACCCCCTTTCTGTCGAATATCAAAAGAATTCTAATTTGGCGTCCAAATTCAATGTTCCCTATTTGCCAATTTTTATTCACTATACTTTTTTATTTCAATTTTCTTAAGGCTTTCTCTGTATAATATTTAAATATAGGTGTGTGTATGTATATAAATTATGAGTTTGTGACGTTCAAATGATCCAAAATGTAAACAATATGGATGAATTAGACTCAAAAACTTATATTTGTAAACTGTTTAGGTGACAGATTCCGGGATCTGTCAGTTTCGGTGACAATATTCCCATATTCGTTGGATCCAACAATTTCATTGGATTTTTAAACACTTTTGAGAATCTCCCTTAACACTTAGCCCATAAATCCTATAAAGTTCAAGTGTCATAACCTCCATTTTGTTTGTTATTTTTTTAGACTTGTTTTTATCTCGGGTTGGAGGATTCTAATACAAAATCTTAATAATAAGGTTTAGGTGTGATCTACTATTAGGTTAAACTTGTGATCAAACGCGTTTTGTTTAGGTAATATAATTTTACCATCAATTGTGTGATATTTGAAGAACAAAAATATTTTTGTCCTCCGCATGTGGAGCTCCATAATGGCTGTAAACAAACCCAATCTCGAGTACCACGGAGAGTGGTGCGGACCACTCCTCTATGTATCCATTGTCCTGTGAATGGCTGTTTGAAGAATTGAGATTCACCTCACCCATAGTAGACGAGGGGGCAAGTGATTACAGAGTAGTAAAAAGTGAATTTTTTGTTTTACTAGTTGAAATCACGTGTTTTGCATGTGTAAAGCGCGTACATATTAAGATAATAAAAAAAAATACAAATTTAGAAAAAGTTGAAAGGAAAAAAAAAAGAGAGAGAGAAATCAAGAAAATGTGAAAACTAAAAAATTTTAATAAAAGAAGAAGAAGAAGAAGAAGACATCATCACAAAAAGACAAAATAACTTAACCAAATTTTTTAATAGTATTTTTAGATAACTTCACTCTTTTAATCTAATTATAGATATAGAAACAGAGTGTTGTGGTTATTCTATGTCTATCTTAATAATGTGATCACAAGTTTAAATAACCCAATATTGAAGCTAAAAAAGAAAAAGGTGAAATAAGTCAATTGGCCTTTACAATTTGAAAACTGGTATCATTCGTTTAGCTATTTATGACCTTGTTTTATTTTTTAATAAGCAAAACCTTACTTTATTTTTGGCAATTTCACCTAATTTATGCCGCGTAAAGTTTCAAGTTTTCTTTTTTTTTTTTTTCCTCTTTGAAATGAGTTTCCATCTTATCTAATTATAATAGGACGGTGTGATCTTAATACCAATCACCAAAAGAAAGAGAACATCACATCAAAGAGATGCATCTTTAATAATACATTTCTCTCATCATGTTACTTAATTATGGGGTTAAAGATATATTTTAGCTTAATTGACACGTATGCAACATATATATATATATATATATATACACGCACACACATGAACACACACATACATATGCAAGGAAATGTATTTCTTAGGTTTCATGGGCGTGTCATGTGGTCATGGTAGAGGGTAAGCAATGGGAGAATGTTTGCATGTGTGATGTTCCTTTTCTATCAAGAAGTAAGAAAGTAAATGATATTTCTAATGCTTTATAAATTAAGAATCTTTCAAACTTTAATGATGTTAATTAAGGCAAAATTATTAAGAAGAAGACATCCATGAAAGCGAAACCTAAAATAAAAATGGAGATTGAGAGAGTAACATGTTAGGAGATTTTTAAATTGAATTATGGTTCAACTGCCTTTGGGGTCAGAGCAGATACCAACCTCTTGACTTCTTTTAACGATAAACGACAACAAATTTCCAAATAAAACTAGTTGAAATGTGAGCGCAAAGGAATAGAACAAAGCAAAGTAAAACAAAATAAAAAATAACAAAACAATTAAAAACAGTAAAAAAATAATTTTTAATTTATAATTATCACATAACAAGTTTATGACTCACGCGAAATAGGCAAACAAAATAAAGTAAAAAAAATTAAAAAAATAAAAAAATTATCAAAAATTAATGTTTTTAAAATTTTTTAATGTTTAAAATATTACTTTTTTTTTTTATTTAAAAATGACATGTGACGGGCTCAAAACTTGCCACATGATAAGATGGGAGGCAAGGACGAAAGGTACTATTTTAGTGTACTTTGTCCTTTGAAATAAGGGTAATAGATATACTTATTAAGGAGGACTTATTGCCGTACTTGAAAAATATTTTAATAAAAATAAATTTTTAGGAATACTACTTACGTTAAATATTAAATATTAATTAAACGCGAACCTCTTATATATGAGTATCATATCATTAAATCCATCTATTATCTTTTAATATGCGATGCTTAACCTCATCGGTTCTTTTTAACATTGATCTAAAATAAAACAAGTTGCTTGGCTCATTCAAACTAAGGCGTGGAAAGCTTTATGCTTGTTCCCTTTTTCCTATAGCGACTTTTAATTTACTGATGGATCATAACATGATGTTGGGTCAGCATATTAATCATAAAGAAGCTTTTTATTTTTTTGGGAAATCAAAAAAAAAAAAAAAAAGAAAGAAAAAGAAAGAAAGAAAGAAAGGCCTATGAGATGACAATTTAATCACAGTCATCCTATAGTCATAGAGGTTAATAAAATGGGTCATGATTCACATAAACTAATAATCCGTTTGAATTATAGACTGCATTTAAATGTTTGTATAAATCAAAAATTTGCATAGAGACGTAGAATTTAAATTTCATATTTAGTATAATAATGAGTGGTAGAGTTTTAAAAAGTAAAATTTTGAATTTTTGAGTTGAAATGTTTTTGAAATAATGAAGCATTCAGATGATTGCACTCCAGTAATTGACCGATTAAACGGATATTACATTAGAGTTCAAAAATAACTATTGTAAAGGTTTTTCCAAACACACTATAATATTATACAATTCTAAGTAGTTAAATATTCATCAAGTCTTCTTAAGTTGACAATATTTCTCTTTGTTACGCTACGGTTTTGAAATAATATGATAATTTAAATTTGGTTTGTACTATAAACTATAATTCAAAAATTATGAGAATTCTCCATTCAATATTATCTACATATGCATACTGTCAATTATTTTTTAATATTTGGAATGCAATTATACGGCTTACCTTTTTCTTTTTTCTTTTTTTGGGTTAGTTTATACAGCTATCTTCCTTTACTACTAATCGAGTCCCTTTATTTCAAGAGTATGGCAAAATCTAATCTCACAACAATTATAAAAGTTATTTTTTCTAAAAAGAATCTCATTGAACAAAATAGTATCCAAGTCTAACGAACAATGATATGAAACGCAGAAGATACTCCACGCCATACACACTAGCAATAAAATAAAATAAAATAAAATTTCAGAATATAGTGTTTTACAGATAGACTTACTTTTTAGGGACGTTCTTTTTCTGATAATGTATGTTTACAAATATCAGATGTTGATCAAAATTACATCCAAAATAAAAATGTATATTACTATTTTTTTAATGTAAATCTAACAATTCAATATAATGAATCTACATTATTATGACATTTTTTTATATTATATAATAAAAAATGCCTACTTTTTTTTTATCAGTTGCGGTGGCGAACTCTGCTCCTTTTTCAAATTCATCAGAGGATCCACAACTCACACATGAATAATATAATAAACAAAAAGTGACATTTAATATCACGTATTAATAAAAAGTGAATATTTATATTTTTATCAATATTTAAAATTTATTTGATATTTAAGTTAAGTTTAAGATTAGATAAAATTTTTAGGTTTGAGTTGAACTGATTTTAAAAAAAATAATTATAAATTTTATTAATCTTTCAAAAAAAAAAATAAAAATAAAAAATTTAAGTTAAGTTAATTCATCAAATATAAACTTAATATTATAGATATCTTCATATTTTTTTTTAAATTAAAAATAAAATTTTAAACTTTATATTTTATAATAAAATTATAGCTATTTGTGATGTAGCATGTCCTTGGGCATTTCTGGTTGACACCCACAATTGCTTTTTCTAAAAAGCAGTGTAGCCGCACCAAGTAGCAAGGATCAGCTCACACGTGCACGATTGCCGAGGGCGTTTGACCATTGACCACACCTTGGTGTTTTGGGTGATGTTTGTAGCCACTGGCCCATGTGAATCAAAACTAAATCGTAGCTAGTTGCATGTGAGGAAGTGGGTCCCACCCATGGCTATTACAAATCTGGAAAATTAGGTATAAAAAATGATAATTTATTAAATTAGTCCCTAAATTTTTAATTTTATATATTTTTTATCACAAATTATTTTTTATAGTTATAATGCTCTTAAAATATTAATTACTATAATAGTCATTTTATGTTAATTTTTTTGACGAAATCCTAGTTATCATTACATTTTAATCAAATTACTAACGGATTCTGTCTAATAATTTATGAAAATAACTATTGTAGTAATATTTTAATAGTTTATTGGTATTTCTTATTCTTTTTTTCATAGTTAAAATGATCATAAACTAATAAAAATGTTACTACAGTAATTATTTTCATTAATTTTTAGACAGAATCCGCAGTTAGCATCATTTTTTAATTAAATTATTAACACCTTTCATATAAAAAGTAACGAAAATGACTATTATAATAATATTTTATTAGTTTAAGGGTTTTTTAATTATGAAAAAAATAATGAATCAAAATTAAACATAGTTAAAAATTTAGGGATTAAATGAGTAATTATCTTAAAATAAAAAAAAATAAAAAAAAAAGATGATGATGAAGAAAGAAAATCTAAAAGGGAACATAAGCATGATGGACGGCCAGGTGTCACTGCATTAAAGAGATGCCGTACGACGTGGGAAAAGAAATCAAGCAGTTTGTGTGTGTGTGTGTGGAGAAGTAGGATGGGGCTGTGATCCTGTGTTTCTTGTGTGGGCCCTCTTGTCCGGTGGAAACAAATAAGAAACCTAGGAAATGTAGAAAAAAATCAACCACCAAAAAATTATTTAAAATAAATAAAAATGGTATTCAAAATTAAATGAAATAAATATTTGGCTTGGGATGGTGGTATATTATTGCACTCTTGTATTCTTGTGGGTTAAGCTAACCCCACCGTAGTGAAACTGCCAGCACAGAGGTGGAGAGGGACACGTGGACAAGAAAAAATAAAACTATTTTTGACTGTATATATAATAAAGTCAATAGTAAAATTATCACTAAATTATATTTGTAACCAAGATATAAAGGTGAATTAATAAAGACTAAAAAACAACATTGCAATGAGTATGATTATATGACTATTCTCTATTTGATTATATGGATGCACAGGCAAATGACGATTTTGGGAAAATTGAAACTGAAATCATCCAATTTTTCAGTACCAACATATGAGACATACGAGTTATGATTATGTTTATTGATAAATATTTAGAATATTATCACATCAGTTAATTATACCTACTAATAATAAGATGACAGCTTACAAACAAGTGAATTTCTATTCAAAAATTAAGATTACAATCGATGATTCAAACACTACTCTTCTTTTTAAAAATGTATTACTATTTTGAAATTCATAAATGTTGTCCAAAAAAAGAAAAAACAAAAAAAGAAAAGCTCGATAGAGATATATAGATTTGAGATAATGACATGGGTATGGAAGAATTTATTGGAGTAAATCATTACGTTGAGCTGATAGATGAAAAAAGTATAGTTGAAGCATAGATAGATCATGGCCCCATCAATAATTGAAGCCTGAAGGGACGAAGCTTAAGAATTACTCGGGTATTTGTAAGGGTAGGTGCCCTTAATTATATGAACAGAACACACCCATGAGCCCCATCATGAGGGCAGAGTTGTGCAATTTGTCCCCTTTGGACGTGCAGTTTTGAAAAAGACGCAACCCCCCCCCCCCCCCCCCCCCCCCCCAGCTCTTATCCAGCCTAGTGAATATATATATACATATATATATATATATATATGAACATGAAAATTCCCTCCCACTTTCTCGTCACAAAAGGAAACAAATCTACGTGCCATTGTCCCTCCAGTTGCAGAGTTGTAGCTCTTATGAGCCACTTGAAGTAAATATCTTCCCACTTGACGGTTGCTTGTGTCCTCTGCAATTTTTGTGTCCACCATAACTTGTATCTTAAGTATCTTTGCTTATTATCGCCTATGGGTCAGTTTAGCATTAAGGAATCTTCTCCTCTCAGGAATCTCTGATTTTGATATTCGACAACTCTAATATAAAAAGTCTTATCCTATCAATTATTCTATCAATTGACTTACGTGGGATCAATGCTGATTTCCGTGAAATTAGAATTTTCGTTTTATTGGTGGGTTTCAGGATTCCTTTTACAAGTAAAAGCGATGGAGTATGGCACTAATAATTCTTTTTTTTTTTTTCTTTTTACAAGAAAAAAGAAAGTATCTTGCTTACTCCATAAAGAGAGAGAGAGAGAGACATATATATCTATATAAATTTTTGCATTCTAATAATTATTATTTACTATTCATGACTGATAAAATGGTGGTCTTAATCTAAGTTTTCAATAAGGTAATCCAAATAGTGAATTTTGGTTTATCATTTTTGCCGGATTTAGCGCAAAATTTCTTACAGTAAAACAAACGTAAAATTTACTCGGCAAACTAAATAGACAAAATACTATCAGAAAGAGGGACTAGAACAATTTAGGACACAATTTCTTGCCGTTGTTACTTGTCTGGACTGGAAAATATAGCCCTTTGAGCATACATTTTGGAAGCATGCTTTTTTTTTTTTTTCCCATAGCATGAAGTTGATTTTTATTTTATAGTTGTCTCATTCCATCCCTAATAAGTTGCTATAGTTGTCTCATTTTGGTGGTCCTGTATTTCATGAGGTTGTCTGTGAACAAGAAACAGAAAAAAAGATTCTCTGAACCGAATTAATCAGTTAACAACCCAACAAAACAAAGTGAGTAGTTGATTTAAATTAAAAAAAAAAAACACACACACACACACACACACACAAAATGGACGAGTTTTATAGTATGGTGAAATATCAACAAGGAATATAGTTTGACGATTTAGGTCCTAGAAAAATAAATTAAAAAGACTGGCAGGTTTTGCCAAAGTCAAACAATGTGGACAAAAACATCAAAGAATCGTGAGAGTTGGTTGCCAAACCCTAGTTGACTCTCACTCGTTATCCAACCAAACCCCATTCGAAATTTGAACAAATATATATATATATATATATGGATAAATTATTGGATTAGTCTCCAAACTTTTAAGTATGTGAGAGTTTTATCCTTAAACTTTATTTTTTTAATAAAAGTACCCCTGAAATTTTAAGTAGGTGAAATTTTAGTCAATGATATATTTTTTGTTGTTAAAATACCCCTAAACTCTTAAAAAAAGTGTGTTTTGGTCCTCGTGTTAAATTTTGGATTAAGGTGGGGGTATGACGATGGTGCGACACCGATGGGGGAGGTCACCTTGGCTAGCAGAGTACGATGACATATATTTATTTTTGAACAAAAGTATTCTGTTACCCTAAAAATTAAATAAGCTCAACGCAATATCCAACAAAAACCATCTTTATAAATTGACCAAAAAAAAAAACTCACAAATCTTTAAAACCAAAAAAAAAAATGATAAAGAAATAAATAAAAATGTTGTTTATTGTGAGGAGACAAATCGGTTTAAAAATAAAAGACAATAAATAAAAATCATATTTATTTGTCTATTTGTAAAAATTATTTTTTTCTCAATACTTATGAATTGGTGTTTTTTTTTTTTTTTTGTTTAATTCACAAAAGATTATTTTTTGTTGGGGATTTTTGAACTTATTGAATATTTAGGGTAATATTGTACTTTTGTTCAAAAAATGAAGTCCTTTGTTATTTTCTACGAGTTAGACGACCTCCTCTATCAATGTAATTCGGCCGTCATACACTACCCTCCTTTAAGAAATTAATGGAATGACCAAAATACATATTTTTTAAGAGTTGCGGGGTATTTTGACTAAAAAAATATATTAAGGACCAAACTCTCACCAATTTAAGAGTTCAAGAAAAATTTATCTAAAAAATAAAATTTAGAGACCAAATTCTCACCTACTTAAAAGTTTGAGGATCAATCCAACTATTTACCCAATATATATATATATATATATATTTACACTATTCCTTGTGGATAATGTCTAGACTTCCATGCATCCAAATGAAGTGCCTAACAGTTCCAGCCAAAAAAATAAAAAATAAAATGAAGTGCCTAACTCTAGTGACTAGTTATTACTTGTTATAAAAGTCTAGTGACTAGTTGCAAGGCTTTGACCCTATTCAAAAATATGTTTTATATGATTAGTTTTATGTAAAGTATATAAATTTTTTAAACTTGAGGTATACAACTCATGATAGAATTATGTGTCAAGTCCCTGCTAAGTTATCACGTATAGCTTTTCTATCATTGTTTTTGGAAAAAATGACATAGTGTTTGATTTATGCTACTATTATGTATAGTCTATTTCAATTTATACACAACTTGATCTAATCATAATATATAGAATTGTTCAGTTTTATCTCATACAGTAAAACCTAACTATTTATTAGATTTGACAGAGATATAAATTTCAATTATTGAATAAGAGTACAAAATAATGTTGAACTCGTAATATATAACACAGCTAAAATTTTTGGAAAACACATAATACATGAACTGAATTTTCAAAACCAAATTAGTTGTAGAATCAAGAACTATGCTGACTTTCACTACCAATAAACATTATTTGGGATGACTCGAATTCAAAAAATCTTAATTAATTTAAAATTTAAATATCTTTCTAGTATCCACCTAAACGATTATTAGAATAAACATAGTACTAGTATTTTTAATTGGATTTACCCAAAACTCAAAACTTATAATTTTTAACCGTTTAACTGTTCTGTTTCTATTCCATTTATTTGATTCCATTTCCCGCGGGAACAATAATAAAATTAAAATTTTAATAAAAAAATAAAAGATAGAAAATAAAATAAAATAAAAAATAGAGCACATGGCTAAGGAAGAAGCCTTGCTTTGCTGGCCTTTAGTTGTGCCCAGCTGCTAGCCACCAAAAAGAGGCCATCTCACGGAAGAGAAAAGAGTAGGGGTTTTTTTTTTTTTTTTTTTTTTTTTAATAATTTTGGAATTTAGTGGGAAACAAAATCTGACCGTTGAGTTCAAATTTCGAACGACGAGCAGGTGCTGAAAACAGCCAACTGGGGACAAAATTGGAAAAAAGATTGTCATTATTTCAAATTCCCACTGCATGCCATGCCTTTAAGTCACTCTCTCTCTTTTTATATATTTTACCTCTTCTCTTGAAAGTGACGGTTGAATACTTGAATTTGTGTGTGTCTCTCTCTCTCCCCACTCTCTCTCTCCTCTTTTCTCTTTTGGCGGGAACACACAAGCAACTGTATTTTCCATAGTTTAAAATAGATTTTTTTGAAATTAAAAAAAAAGAAAAGAAAAGAAAAGAAAATTGTGGGTTTAAAATTTGTAATGGGATGGGAAAATAAGAGAGAGAGAGAGAGAGAGAGAGGCCAAAAGAAGAAGTAGTTTGTGCAGGTTGGCTGGCCGGCAGACAGTCCCCACCAGCCTATAACTATATAACTATATATATATATATATGAATATGTCTGTCAATGTCTTTAGTGCTCACCTCTCTCTTTTTTTCACTCATTGGGAAGGTATCTCATACACCACGCGCTATAATTGTGACCTGTTTTTTTTTTTTTTTTTTTTTTTTAATTGCTGGACTAATGGTTGTTTAATGTAGATAGAAATTGCAGTTTTTAATTGAAGATCACATTTTTAATACCATGATGATTTATAAAAAAGAGTAATTAATGTCGTATGTTGTAAATTTTAATGTACTCATTTATATATTAAATTGTCGAGAAATAATCCAACTGTTAAAACTAGTAGCTCTTAACTTATACCATGCCCTATTGATATAGCACTTTTTTTTAGCAATTGATTAAGGCTCCGTTTTGAGTCACGATTGGAGATAGTGTTTTGGATGTTAGAGATGATTTGAGTTTTGGAAATATGTGTTTGGTAAAAATAAACTGTTGGAGTGAAAAATTGTAAAAACTTAAAATGTGTTTGAAAAAAAAATAACTATATGGATCTTGTTTCATTTATCTTCAAATTTTATGTAATTTTAAAAAAATCATCTCATTTCGACTTAAAATGAAAAAGTTATGGACTTTTAAAATTTGACTTTTTGAAAATATTTGAAAAGGTGAATAATAAAACTGGAGGAAAAAGATAAAAAAAAATATTTAGAAAAAACTTTTAGAAACTTGTCTTTGAAAGGCAAAAAAATATTTGGAAAAAACTTTTAGAAACTTATCTCTAAACTTAATTTGTTAAGGGTGGATTTATTAGTATTCACATTTAAAAATAATAAATTATTCGACAAAAAAAACGTACTTACACTCAAAGATACTGTTAAAATTGAATCCAATAGCTTAATAAATTACTCTACCATAACTAGGATAAACATATATATATATATATATATATAGCCTTTTTGAAAAGTACTTATATATTAATGAATGTATATACATCTTAAACTCATCTTAAACTAAACTGTAATTTTTTCATCATGTTTTTTGTCTTTTCTGAAAAAAATTTTTGTCTTTTCTGAAAAAGTCAACAAAAATTACTATCCAAACTTAAAAATTTTAACTCAACTCAAACTGAACTTGTGTACCAAACATGCCCTTAACTCTTATGAAGGGCTTGTTTGGGATGCAAGTTCCAGACGATATGTTTATTATTTGAATTTCAAAATCTCAAATTTAAATCAATTTTTTTCTTTCTTCCATTTTAAAAAAACTTTAACTTTAAAAGTCCATAATTTTTTTCATTTTAAATCAAAATAAGATGATTTTTATGTCAACATGATCATACCGACAATGCGAACAAGACAATATCCATTTTGCATATTTTTTCCAAATATATTTTAAATTTTTGTACTGTTTTTTATATCACATAACTTTTTCAAAAATTTTCCCTCTGAATATACATTTCCAACCCAACCTTCAAAATATCATCTCCAGATGTCTCCCCAAATTGACCCTAAGATTCACTTACCATCTTTTTATCTATCAAATTTGCTATTGTTAAACAGAAATTATCCGATCATAGGAATTACTACTACAGTACTCAAATACAATACGTGTTTGGTTATTTAATGTTTCTGTTGAAATATAAAACTATTATTGACTCATCTCCTAATAGCTTAAGCTTTTGCGATAATTAGTAAACTAACATGATATCAGAGCAGGAGGTCTTGAGTTCAAACCCTTGCAATTACACTATTTAACCCCTCCATTATCATTGTGCGTTGCGCCTTGAATTTATTTCGGGCTTCTTATAATTTGTGTTGGATTTTCAAATTAATATTTATCAGTATGTTTACCCACGTTAGGGGGAGTGTTGAAATATAAAACTATTATTGACCCACATTCTAATAGCTTAAGCTTTTGGGAGAATTGTTAAACTAACAGTATTATTATTACACAATAATTTAACTCAATTTTCATTTTTTAAAAATCTGTATCACACTCATTTTCTACTTTTACTATTCAAATGTTACTTTTAACAAAAATAGGTCAATTTGATAATCCCACAAGGGTACTATGTAGTTCAAAAATTATACATCATCAGGTGTTTTAGGTCGTTCTCGAGACAAAATCTATTTTTTTGTCCTTTCAGTCTTAAACACAATTGAAAGGGAACAAACACATTAAAAAAAAAAATAAATTTCCTTCTCTCTTTTTAGTTCTATATTCTCCTAATATATTTTTAGATTGAAAAGGCAAAAATGACATTTCAATTAAAATGTAGTTCCATTAAAAAAAACAAATGAATAAAAAGGACATTTCATATCTCAAAAAGAATCTTAAGTTATTGAGATGATGTATTTTTTTTTAACTATAAGGTACTTCAATGAGACTATCAAAAATTGATATATCAATGACCCGTTTGGATCATATATTACAACTAAATATTTATTCAAATTAAAAGTTTCTATTCAAATAAGATTAAGTCAGAAACTACAAGATATCAATATGATAAATACGGCCTTGTTCGAATATGCAGGCTTACACAGCAGTTCATCTCGAAAGTATAAAAATATGTCTAAAATACTCTTAATGACTATCAGTAGTATGCGTTAAATTTGAGGACAGACTGAAATGATATATATTTACTTAAAAAAAAAATTGTATGTGATTTTATTAACAGAACTCTACAATAATATGAGGCCAGTGTTAAAAAATAAAAATAAAAGGAGAAGAAAATAATAAAATTTAAATTATATCCTATCCCATTGTTGTTGGATTGTTAATTTAGTTAGTTTACAGAACCACTAATTTCAGGGAAAATATCTAAACCAGATTAAGGTCTCATATTGAAAAGTCTTAAATTTAAAACAAATTTTCATATTTTCACATAATATTATACATTTTGATTATAATCCAACCATGTAATCAAGAGTGTTCGTGGTCGATTTGATCTTTTATTTACTTAAAATTATAATTTACCTAGCAAAAAGTAATTTTATTTTTGACCAGTTTAATAGTTTAGAAGAAAAACCCAGTTAAACCAAATCATAAGTAATCAGCTTGGACGGTTTAAGAATAACACTACAATAATTTTGATAAAAGTTGTCCATCAATGAAGATAAAAATAACATCCAAACTTCACGACCTAGTTCCAAAATAGAAATTGGCTGAAGTTCATAATATAATGCAACCAAATGACATTATTAACAGAAAACGATTAACATGAATATGTAGTTTTTTAACAGATTATTTTTCGGTTCAATCAATTTTTTCAAAACCATTAACCAAAGCAACCACCAAAATTTTTGTAAAAAAAAAATAATAATAAATAAAATATTAATGATATAGAGAGGATCAACGATTTTATTAATTTAATTTGAATAAGCTGGTTTTCATGGTATAATGGGTTTTTGTTAACACCCTGCATATACTAGACCAGACACCAAATAATATTAAGCAAAACATAACATAATTGCACACCAAAATCAGTTTTTTTAAGTAAAAAAATCCAATCAATTTTATGGACCAAATGAAATAAGCATTCAAAAAAGTTTGCATAGTAAATTTTGTGCACAAGTTCAGTTTGAGTTGAGTTGAGATTTTTAAGTTTGCATAATAAATTTTGTTGACTTTTTCAAAAAAGACAAAATTTTTTTTCAAAAAAGATAAAAAACATAATAAAAAAGTACAATTTAATTTAAAATAAGATGGAAAATCAAACGGGTACTCAATTTCCTTCGGAGCAGGAAAAAATAAAAAAAAAATAAATAAATAAAAAACATTCAACTGCCCCATCTGGTTTTAAGTTATCTTTCCCTTTTGAGCGTGAGTCACGCGCTCTACCGAAGATGGGACACAAAATTCTTTTTCTTTTCTTCTTTATTTTTTTAAGGACAAAAGTTTTCTCATTTCTTCTCTCAAGTTTATACACAGAAAAACACTTTGGGCTACTTGAAAAAATAAAAATAAAAAATCACTGAATTTGTTACTGAATTCTGCATAATGGAAAAAATATGGAAAAATAATGGAAATTGGAAAAAATATGTTAACCCTTTAAATTACTGAATTTGTGATACATTCCAAATAGTTTAAGTTTTTATACTCTTTAAATACAAATAGTTTATTTTCAATCATATGCATAATTTCAAAATTCAATTCAACTACTTTCAATCTTAGAAAGAAAAGAAGAGGAAAAAATTTTGACAAAAAATTTTTTTTTTTGATAGTTATTTTAACATTAATCCATTCTCATCTTCTTATTTATGTAAGGATAAAATAACAAAATGCATTTTATTATTTTCTTTTTTATTTTCTCATCCTTATATTTTACTTCATTTTCATTTTTTTGTTTATAAATTATTAATTTAGTCTTTAAACTTTTAAAGTTATACAACTTTGATTCTTTTCATTTCGTAATTGAAATGACATTAAACTCTTAAATTATTGTTCTAATAATTATTTATGTTAATTTTTTAAGAAATCAATAAATAATTTGATCAGAATATAATGCTAATTAATAAATTATGTCTAAAATAATGAAAATAATGAAAATAATTATTATAATTACATTATTAATAATTTAAAATTACTCCAATTACTAAAAAACAAAACATAGACAAAATTACACAAAAAATAGCTCGTTTAGTATTAAAATGACTTTAACCCACTACTTACTCGATAGTTTTGACCGGAAAAAAAAAAAAGGAAAATGGGATAAAAATGAAATAAGTCCATCACGTCTAATCAACTCAGATTTTCTTTTCTCAAGAAAAATAGGTTTATTATTATTTCTTTTTTTAATTTATGATTTATTAAGTCTTCTTGCACTTTATAGTTTCTAATTATTTTTTATTTTAATTTTTATCCTTTTTTAAAAGAATTAATAAATTTTAGAATTAATTAAAAAAAAACCATTAATTTCATATTAAATATTTTATCTTCAATCCTTGAATCAAACACAAATTAAAAACCGACATAAAAAATTTTCCCGCTATTTTGATTAACGGTAGCTGTCCTTTTCTGCAGATAGGCCCTCTTTTCTTTTTGCCAGTAATTACTGCCCAAACCAAAACTTTCTACCACTATTTGTCATATTTATACTCGTAACAAAAAAAAAAAAAATTCTTTGGCGGGAAATTTATCAAATCCAATTGAGAATTAGTTTATGTCCGAATTCCGGGCCTCCCTTTTTGTCCGTTACAATAAGCGCCGTCAAAACAGTGGAACATCTTTTTGGCTTTTTGCGGCCCATTTACGGGAAAACGGCGCCGTTACTTTGAGAATGGAATTGGATGTGAACGCCGTTAAGATGTACGGCAGAGATTGAGGCGGGAAATTCGCGCTTTACTGTTAAGACACAGGGCAGTTTAGCTGCGGAATCAGTTGACGCCACGTGGCAATATTCTGATTCCAGTCTTGAAGCGGAAGAAAAGCTTTTTTTTTTTTTGGACGGTACCGAATTAATTTCCAGCTGACTTTACTCACGGGTTCTCTGTGAGGTTTTGAGACCCATTTCGGGTAGAAAAATAGCAAATTTCACCGTACATTTCACCTTTTTATTTTTATTTTATTTTTAATATGTATCATATAGCACTATCTCAATTGTTGAATGATTTACAAAAGAAAAAATAATAATAAATAAATTATTTTGAGATTATATATATTTACAATTATTTTTATTTTTGTTTGGTTCGTCAGTTGGAGATGAAATTTTTGAGTTAGAGTTGATTGATTTTTTAAAAATTAGTTATAAATTTGATGATTTTTCAGATTAAGATAAAAATTGATATGAAAAAATACAATTTAGTTTGAGTTAAATTTAAATGTCAAATAAAACCTTTAATTTTTGTTTTAAGTTGGTAAGTTATATTTTATTTTTATTTTGCTGGTAATTCTTTATAGCACATAAATTAAATTCATTGCATTGACGCCAAATACGTTTCCAAGCTTGTGTGAATTACAAATCACCACATCATATAGACAAGTATCAAGTTCATATCATATTTCTTAAAATTAGAATTTCAAACTTTGATATAAGCTTATTTATTACCCCAAGACAACATAAAATAGTGCCATAATCACATGATATGGAGATGGGGAATGTGATGTTTCCATTCTTATTTTCTTAAAATTTGAATTCAAACTTTCGTTTAACCTTATTCATTTCCAATGGCAACATAAAAAAAATACCATAATCCAATGAAGATGAAGATTATTTTATATTTTATTTTTCACTTTTTTTGGATACTTTTGTGACAAGATAATTTGTAAGATAATATACATAAAATACATTACAGATAAAAATTCTGAATCTTTTGGGCAGATAAGATAGAAAATTTTGTAGTGGACTTTTAAGGAATGAAAAAAAAAAATCTTATCGGAATACATGTTTTTTTAACCGTTAATAGTTTTCACTAAGTTACACATAACAAAAAATTTGTAAGAAGGTTAAAAAAGATTTAAAAAAAAAACTAATAATAGCATATTATGGCACAAAGATGGCTTAATGATTATGTTTATTGCCTTTTGTCAATTCAACAATTTTGGCTCAATCAAAGCGATAATGGAAGGCTAAAGCGTGATGTGGAGGTTTTTGTTGGCTGTGGATAAAGGCGAAATCTTGGGCAATATTTTGAAGGAAAAAAAAAAAAAAAAAAAAAAGAAGAAGAAGAAGAAGAAGAAGTCGGCTAAAGGAACAAAAAAAGAGATAAAGTGATTTAAGGTTGAAATGCTAGTGGGTATATTTAAGCTTTAATGGTAAGGTTTCCCATCGTATTGGGTTTGACTGACGTACGGATTAATTTATGTTTAGTGATAATTAAAGACCTCTAATCAAGCAAAAAGATTAGATAATGACCCCCGAGGTTATACAGTTTAACAACAAATTAAAAACTCCTATAGAACCATCCATTAAGAAAAAGATCCGCTAGAGAATTTTGCAGGTATAATTCAACATGATACTTGGTTTGTGATTTGTTAAAGGAAATACAAAAAGACGTAAAGAAACAACGTTAAATGATATCATTAATATTCAAGATCATATACTAATAAAAAATAAGTGCTATAAGTGAGATTCATCTTTTATTAATAATGATGTTGATCCAACAGTATTGAACATTAACGATACATTCGAATATTTTTCATACAAATTAAAAGAATCAACAATCCTACAATACATGATAACTCTCTATTCCATTACCAAAAACAAAAAAAAAAAAAATAAACAAAAAACGGATAACTCTCTATTGAAGACCAACGTTAAGAATAGAAGTATAATTATATATATAAAAAAAATGATACAACTCATAACAGCCCTTTTTTATAAGCTATGTTTTCAAACATTATTATAGGTTTTAGATGTTTATAATTCGACCACACAAAGCAATTAAAAGCAAAACCAAACACTAACATAAGAACTATCATCATTTTCAAATGAGTTCGTTTGGAATAACAATTCCAGATGTAATTTTACTATTTAATTTCAAAACTTCTAAATTCTTATTTTTTTACCTCTAAAATTTTGATGAAATTAAAATTTTAAATGTTAATAATTTTTTTTAATTCGAAATGAAATTATTATTATATTTTTACAATGGTACAAAATGAAAAAAGAAAATGAAACTACATCCATATTACACATCACAGTTTACTTTAACTTCATACTTAAACTAAATCCATATTTTAACTCTGACGTTTAAATTTAAACTCCAAATATTGTTCCAACTTCTACTCCAACTCAAACTCTCGGATGAACATCAAAGATGAACCTACATCAAAGTGACACTAAAGTATTTTATTCATTTGAATCAGTGAAGTTTTGTGTTTATCAATCAATCACGAGTCTTGTGATTTTCAAGTAAAAATGGGTACGATTTTGACCCCTCCTTTAAAACATATTTCGGTTTTTTTGGACTTCTTTAGTAATTTTTGGGCAAGAGAGTCTTTTCAATGTCAAATTTGAGTCCAAATCTCCATGGAGTAAATTGAAACAAAAAAATTAAATCTGAAGAGTGAGAATAGTTTTCAAAATATATGGTTGATTTTATATATGAATTTTCTATTTTAATCTTCTAACTTCAGAGGATATGCCCGAGCCAATTATTAATTGAATAAATAATGGGTGCATACTACGAAATATACAAGAGATAATTTTATTGTATTATTTGTGGACAATCTTTTATGTGAATTGATAGGGTGTTCGTCTTTCTCACTAAATATTTGGATTCGAGTCGTCTCTATCACATTGGTCGGATATATGAGCAATCCACTTCGTTCGAGTCGTCCCCACCATATTGGTCTGAAGATATGAGCGATCTACTTCGTGAGTAATACACATATTACACAACACCTCTATTCCTATAAATTTATTTTATTATATCTATATAAATACATATATAAACTTTGATGAACGTGGACGTGATAAGTTTTATTATTGAGGTTGGTGCAATCATAAATTTTTATTTTAATTAAATGTGGGCATAGTTTTATCTCAAAGAAATTTTCATTGAATTAGTTAAAATTTAAAATGGGAGGAGAGTACACGAGTCTCCACCACTTTTTGGAGGGATCAGAGTTAAGTTAGTGTTTGGTTCGTCGGTTTGAGATGAAATTTTAAGTTAGAATTGACTGACTTTTCAAAAACTAATTATAATTTTTATTGATTGTTTAGAAAAAAGACAAAAATTGATATTAAAATGTACAATTTAGTTGGAGTTAAGTTGGTGAATCAAACAAATCCTTTAAATTGTGTATTTTTTTTATGGTAAATAAATTGAGTTGTGTGATTAATGCTTTTAATCTCTCCACGAATCTAATATTTCTTTCGATCTAATCTCTTATACGAAATGCATTAAAAAAAAAAAAACTAAAAATATCTTCTACCCAACGAACACAAGCCTTATTATTCACCCATTTTATTTCCCCTTTCACTTTTCCCACCAAACAGATATGATTCACACTACCCTGATAGACAGGATATAAGCATTTGCATTTTGGTTTTGGTTTCAAATTAAATCTGATGATTGCCATCCGAGGGGACAAAAAGAAACAAAAACGATTGGATACTTATTATTATAAAAAAAATAAAAAAACTGAAAATGCTCTCATTTTGAATTTGATATCTCCTATTTAAATCCCTCCCTTCCGATCTTCTGACGATTGGATATTTGTTTGATAGTAAGAGAAGAGAAGAGTATAACTGGATCTATATTGATCAAGAATCTGAATGGATCTTTGTTTTTTTTTTTTTTTTCCCAACATATCCAATGTTTCTTCCATGGAATTTCTAAATGAAGTAGTTATGTTTCATTTCTAACCCTTCTATCCAAATAAAAACTTTGATGCCAGAGAAGGTGATCATATTTATGAACCAGCAGCATTAAATTGTGCCTAGGACGATGATCTTAAATAGAACTTATCAGCAATAAATGGAAGTGGTTCGACTTTCTCTCTCTCCCTCTCTCTGTTTTTTTGTTTAATTATTTTTTATTTTTATTAAAAGTTATTTTTCGAAGTTTTTTGAAAATGAAGCTCAATGATGTGTAAGTTCCCTTTCTCATTGATTTCGAAAAATATATAAAGTCAGTACTTGAAAAACTTCGTGCTTATATGTTAAAGTTTATTACAAGTTAAGGTACCACAGGCACTTAATTATATCACTATGCTTTGGTATATTATTATTATCCATTATTCTTATCTTACAGATACTTTCCCCCCAACTTTTTTTTATTTTTTAATTTTCTTATAATGTAAATAAAGCTTTTACTTTGCAAACGATACAAGTTTGGTGGACCGAGGAACAAAAATTGTAGAAATTTGTGTAAGGCATCAAGAGAGTTCGATAGCTAATGGAATATCAAATTGGACAAATTTATTAAATTTTTTTCTATCCAACTTGTGCACATGTCAATGGCATCAGTCAATTATCTTTGTGTGCTATCTCTTCCAATATTATAACGATCTATTTGCGACGATATATAATGAATATTTTATTTTGCATTATATTTTCATGCTCGTCTCTCTTTCTTCAAGCTTTTAAGATTGACAAATCTCTCATAAGGTGAGGAATTGTGAGATCCATGATCGAGTTGAGCATTTCCTCGACGAGATGAGGCTATGCAGTAAATAACATCGAAAGTGATGCCTTGCGATGGAGCTTAAAGTTAACCAATTTTCGTTAAAAAGCTTTACATTTCTTTTCCAAACACTACCTTATTTCAACACTTAATGACAGTGACTTTGTTAATGGTGATGCCGTAGACGTCTCCTCAAGGCTGCAATAGCCTTACGACGACAATGGCTTGTTATGTTGCATTCTTGATGACTTGCGGAGTTGTGGTCAATGACGAAGCCACTTTTGTTGTAGTGGTATAGTAAAAAAATCGAAACAAACGATCATTAATAAGAAAAACGATTGTGAATATATATATATATATATATATATGATTTCACATTACAAAACCGACTATGTCGATCGAAAACTAAACTGCCAAAGAAGATGGTGGCTTCGTTGTCAAAATATGATTTTTGACCTCGGTTTGAAATTGGACCAAACGTTGCCTTTTTATTTTTATTTTATTTACTTTGTATATTAGTTGTGTAACTATGAATCGAGATCTGCTATATCTGCTATTTTGAATATCATGTCTTATTGGTTGTCCCTACAATAGTGTCGTGCCATGTAATTTGAATTTAAGAATTTAAACACCTAAAAATGCTAAATGTTAAAAGTTATTGAACAAATTGATTAGCAGTCAAAACCCTATTCAGAGGATAACATTTGATACTGAAAAATGAGACAACAGATTTGGACCCGTGTAACTGTAGATGCTAGATTTTCTACAGTCAAAATTCAACAGAAAGTTAATGATAATGAATAAACAAACAGTTGAATGCGCCCTTAGCAATCGTTGTTGAAACTCATTAAGCAAATTAATATGAAAATAACTGGAAATTAAAGTAAAAGAAAGAGATAGAGAATCATCAACACCAAGATGTAGAGAGGTTCGCCAAACTGGGCTACGTCCTCTGTGAGTATTCTGTATCACTGTATATGGGTATTCTCAAGTACAAGAATGTTTCTCAGAACGTTTTTGGCAGACTAACAGTATGAATTCAGAGAGTTTCGGATCCCTTCTGAAGGGGGGTCCCTCTCTTTTTATAGAGGAAGGACCAATAACTGATGTTGAGCGGTTTTCCATCGTTGTCCACTGGGGACACGTGTCATGATATGAACTCAGCAATTATTGTAATGTTCCACAGATTATGGCTTAGCGGTTATTGCCAGTTATGAACTGATCAGTTATCATGATGGCATGACACATCATCGTCGACGCTGGGTTCGACTGTTATAGAGAGTATAACCATATAAGCCTTGTTGAATATGAACAACGAACGATCAACAGAAAATAAGGCTTTGTCCTCATGATCTATTGTTCGCGGTCAATAAGTCAATAAATGAAAGATCAGTGTTGATCCGTTGGTTCGATGTTCGATGCTTAATTGCGAACGAATCGCGTCATTGGGTCCGGCCCAATCGTTCGAGCGATGGTCGTTCGTTATTGACTTCACAGTGAGTTGGGTCCGGCCCAAATGTGGAGGCGTTAGAATAGGAAGTTCATCGTTCGTTAGATAAACTGTTAAAGCTAACGTCATTATTGGGAAGACGAAGTCTAACCCTAACAGTAACTATATATTTTAAAAATAAAAAGTAATAAAGAAAAATTGGTTATTGCATGTAACCTTTAAGTTCAACACCCCTAAATTTGCAAGTAACTATCTTGACTCTTGGTTCCATCTTCTGAAAATCAACGTAAAAAAACTGCCATTTATAACCACACAAACTGTCTTATATTTTGATTGGGAACACCCGCACTCATTTTTTTTTTAATCTTGATTTTTATCCTTTATAATGTTTTTAAATCTTAATTATATCCCTATTTTACAAGAGAAATTATGATTAAATCATTGCTTTAAAAATTGATAGATGTTATTAGTTCTCCAACTTAAGAAAAAAAAACTTTATGATTCCATCCCCGCTTGTGGTGGGAATCCTGTTGTATTTTTGAGAATTCAAGCCCTGATTGGGGACACTTTTGGAACATAGTCTCCGTTTGGTAAATTAGTTGGAGATAAAAACTTTAAGTTGAAGTTAGTTGACTTTTTAAAAACTAGTTATAATTTTTGTTGACTTTTTAGAATAAGAAAAAAAAACTGATATGAAAAAGTACAGTTTAGTTGGAATTAAACTTAAACACCAAACAAAGCAATAGCTCTAAAAGTTTGTTGTTATTTTTCTCTAATTTTACTATTTACTTTTCCAAATATTTTAAAAAAGCTTAAATTTTAAAAGTCCATAATTTTATTATTTTAAGTCGAAATGAGATATTTTTTTTTAAATTATATATAATCTCGAGAAAAGCGAAAAAATTTTCATATTGCTATTTTTTTTTCTGAACATATTTTAAATTTTTATATTTTTTCACTCTAAATAATTTATTTTCACCAAACGTATATTTTTAAAACTCAAATTATCTCCAATCTAAAAAATACTGTATCTAAATGTGTCTCCAAACGGAGTCGCAATGCCAATTGGAGCCTTTACTTTAAATCCCAAAATTTCGGGTATTTTTTATTTATTTAAATGAACCCCAAAATCGGCCATAGATGTCTCTTTCACTTTTTTTTAGTTGGTTTTTTATTTGAAGTTGCAACATATGTACTGGAGCAATAGCGAACAAAATTGAATTCAAAAATTGGATATCAAAGTACACAACCCCTCAATTTATTTATTTATTTTTTTGAAATTCACAACCCCTCAATTTTTAATACCATAAAACAAAACAGATGGCTCCAATTTTACGGTATGATCCATTCCATTTATATCTAAGTATATATTAATTTAAAAGCCGAATATTTAATAACCAATTAATTCACATAACTTAGACCCTTCGGGAACGCTATCGTCTCTTTATATTAGCAGCTTAAGAAAAAGATAAAAAAAAAAAAGAAACAACAGAGACAAACGGACAAATTGAAAGCTAAAATTTGAAAAAATAAAAATAAAAATAAAAATAAAAACAAAACAAAAACAAAAACAATTTGGCTTAATTACAAAGAAAAAGAATCTAATGACTAATGAGCAGAGCAGAAAGGAGGATTAACCACCGAAAACTACTTCTCAGCCATTAAACCCAAACATGTTTATCTGTCCATCCTGATTAAAAAAAAAAAATTTTTTTGAAAAAGTTTTTAAAAATAAAAAAATGATTAAAAGTCTGTATTTAGACAAATGGCAGGCGGGATTACATAGCAGGACAAATGTCTCCAACCGCTGGGCCACTCCACTCCTCCAGTTGTTTGCACTTTGCACTATCTCACACCCCTCTATCTCTCTCCTCTATTTCTCTCTCTTAATTTTTTTAATTAATTAATTTTGTCAATTAATTAATTTTTTCATATTTTTAAAACTGTCACAAAGACACCCCTGAAACCCTAATAAAAAGCAACCTTGTCCTCAACATTCTCTACTCTCTTTCTCTCTCTCTCTCTAATCCTTCTCTCTGTCTCTCTCTCCTCTCTTTTTCCTTATTTAGTTGGGACCCCCCTCGGCCTGCCAAGCCCAGCAAACTCAACTGGGTCATTATTAAATCTTCAAACAAAACGCCCTCTTCCTCATTCACTCCTCTCGAACCTCCATTTTTTTTCTTTTTTTCGCTTCTCTCTTCTCTCTGTTTTGTTGGGTTCTCTCAATATGTCTCGGTCACCGGACGACGCCGAGTTCTGGCTTCCTTCGCAGGTTCTCGCCGACGACGACGCCGTCGTTCTCCTGGACAAGGAGAATTTTCAGTTCAAGAAGAACGGTACTGCTCCGACTACTCTCGGTACTTTCCCCACCGAGTTCCCCTACGAGTTCGACTCGTTTGGCTCCCACTCGGCCCTCAGCTCCCCGGTTGAGTCCGTTGTTAGCTCCACCGAGACCGAGAGCAGCGACGAGGAGGACTTCTTCGCCGGGTTGAGTCGCCGCTTTGCCCAGTCAACCCTCCGCGAAACTCACAAACTCAAGCCCGAGGTTCGTTCTCTTCCCTCTCTAGACTCTCTCTCTCTCACTCTCTATTTCCGATTTTTTTGACTTTTTGGGGTTTTTTTTGGCCCTTTCAGTGGGTATTGGCCGGGTCGCCGCAGTCGACGCTGAGCGGAATCGGAAACTGGTCGTGCCGGAGCACGATTTCGAGCAACGGAAGCCCGAACGGGCCTTCTCAGGTGGCGTCGCCGCCTTCAACGCCGTTCGGAGCGAAGAACGACACGTGGGATCTGATTTATGCGGCGGCTGGGCAAGTCGCGAGGTTGAAGATGAACGGCGACGAGCCCAAGTTGAGCCACCACCACCACCACCACCACCATGGCAGAGGACTCCTTGGCCCTGCTGTCAGGAGCCCCAATGGCGGTGCCGGTGGTGGGTTCTACTCCAACCAGACCCTCACACAAAACCTCACTCAGGTAACGAAAAAAAAATCAAACGTTACAGTTTCTGTCGTAACGCTTCTGTTCGTCTTTTTTTATGTTCTGATCTGAGGTTTTTTTTTATTTGTTTCGGCAGTTTCAAGGTGTGAAACCAGAAATGGTTATGAAAGCTCAACCTCAGCTACAGCAGTGCGGTTCGGGTTGGGGAAGGCAGGTGAAAGTTGGGTGGCCAGCGTCGGCTCAGCAGCCGCAGCCGCAGGGTCATTATCAGCAGCAACAGATCCAGAACAGAGCAAGAAATTGCGGTTACGAAAATGGCAGATGTGGGCGTGCTCTGAACTTGCCACAATCCGCATGGCCTCCTCTGCAAGTCCAGAGCCAGAACCAACAGCACTCCGGCCGACCCGCCGCCGTGGGAGGAGCTTTGCTCGGCGGTTCCGGTGTGAAGAAGGAATGTGCCGGCACTGGCGTTTTCCTGCCTCGCAGATACTCCAACCCCCCCGAGCCCAGAAAGAAATCTGGTAAAAACTGCTCTGTTTCCAATTTATTTTTTCGATTCTCCAAATCCTGCTCTGGGACATCACTAATCCGTTGTGTTTCGGTGTTTAAGGTTGTCCAAACGTTGTACTTCCGGCTAAGGTTGTTCAGGCTCTTAACCTGAGCTTCGAGGACATGAATAACGGTCTTTCTCAGCCGCGTTTTGGTTGTGGGTTTGCCCCAGATCATGGTAAAGTTGAAATTGAAAATAATCCTCTTTTTCATTTTACTTTGTGGGTTTAATAATTTTGTTTTTTTTAGTTGTTTATAAATTGTTGTTTTGGGGTTTGGATTTGCAGAGGCCTTGATAGCGAGAAGAAACGCTTGCTGGAGCAGCAAAGGAGAAGTTTAAGGCCTGAAGGAGCTTTAAATCACGAAATACGCTTACCACAGGAGTGGACGTATTGAAGAACCGGGGTTTTTAGCTTCAAAATCCGAAGGAAAAAAAAAGGAAGGGAAAAAAAAAAAGGAAAAAGAAGAAAAGCAAGTGTAAACGGTAGAAGAGTCTTTATAGGGTTATTATGGTATTTGTTGGGTTTTATAAGAAATTAATTTATGATATTCAAGATTTGCGTGTAGTTGTAGGGAGCAATAAGGAGGAGGAAAAATCCAGTTTTTGGTTGTAAGGTTTATATTATGTTTTAAGTTTTTCTTTTCTACTAGGAAGAAGAAGAAGAAGAAGAAAGTAATATAAGTAGATTAGGGGGAAGAAGAAGAAGTTTTATGATAAGTTCAGGTGTTATTTTGTTGTTGTAATAACGAAGGGGAATTTCTCCCAATATTTTGATGGGTAGGGAATGTGAAAGCTTGGGCAAAAGCTTTTTTGGCCCTTTTCTGGGTAAATATAGGAGGATTATTATAACTTTTTTCAAGGTTGTAATATTGGAGGGAATCCACAAAACCCCTCTTTTTGCTGTAAAATTTCCCTTGGGAGGAGGGTATTAATTATAAAAATTTCTAATAAGAAAAAAGCAAGTCTTTTTCTAGATTCTCTATTCTATGCTTCTCAAGTTACTCATGTTGTTTTTGTTTTTTGTTTTTTTTTTTTTTTGACGTGGGGTGGGACCCTTGGAAGTTGTATGTTTACCCCCATTTCTTTCAACTTTTTTTTATTATTTGTAATTTGGGTTAATATAAACAAAGTTTAAACTAGGCCATAAATCAAATCTAGAAAGAGAGTTTTGGATGTTTGGCAATTATGAAAAGGAATATCTCGTGGAGTGTTGTTTTTGTGTGTTGGATACAGTTGTTAGTACTCTTTATCTCTCTCTCTCTCTCTTTTTTTTTTTTTTTTTTTTTTGGTTAATTTTTTTGGGATAGTTGGATTGGAACCAATTGGTCAAAGTAGCACAGGACGAGAGCTTAAAAAAGCTGATGAGATCTCCCCAAAGGAGATAGGAAACGGAGAGATTTGCGGTGTGAGAAAAGAATTCATATCCCTATCCTATCCTTGTCTTTTTCTTTTTCTTCTTTCTTTTTCACTTATTTTAATTTTTAAATTTTAAAATGTTTTACTTTATTTGGGGTTATTTTGCTTAAGCGTGAAGTGTTGGTATTGAGGATGCAACAGATATTTGGTTTTGGGGGGGTGCGGGTGCGGGTGGGGGTGGGGTGATGATGGACAAAATTAATAGCCAATTTTGGATGTGAAGGGTAGAGAAGATATTTGAGATAATGGACATGTCAAAGGTGTAGAAATCTTCCCACAAGTCTTCTTTTTTTTTTTTTTTTCTGCTTTTTCCTTTTATCTGATTTCGAATTTGATGGGCCCCACCACTCTGGCATGCTACTGCCCTACTCTACTGCCGTTGCCTTTCTTTTTTTTTTTTTTTTTCCTCCTCCTTTTCTTCTCTTTTTGGCTTGCAGTTTCCCATGCGTTTCCCGGGTTAATTTGTTTGAAGGAAAATATAAATGGGAAATGTGGCTATTTCAAAAAAAGAAAAAGGAAAAACGAAATTAGAAAAAGTAATCAGTTGTACACCGATGTTTGACAATTGAATACCAAATACGTTACTTTCTGCAGTCCTTTCTTTTATTTTTTAATTTCAGTAAGAAACGACATTTTAATGTAGAACTTGTATTTATTTTTTAATTACCAATACAACCGTAGATTTAGAAGTTGTTTAGTTGGTGGGGTTGAGTTAGAGTTTTGAAGTTAGTTTAATTTAATTGAAATTGAGTTGAGTTTTAAATTTATCTATTTATTAAAAAATAAATTATTTATAATTAAAAAATATTAAAATTTAAAATGTATTTGGAAGAAAAAAATTTAATATAGATTCTGTTTTGTTTATATCAAAATTTTATGTAATTAAAAAAAAATTCTTATGTGGACATAAAAAAATTATAAAGTTATGAATTTTTAAATTTAAATTTTTAAGTTATGTCTATTTGAGAGAGGTTTTGAATATGTATTTTTGAATTGGAATAAAATGTAGTTTTGAAACTATGTGTTTGGTTAAAAAAAAAAAAATATTGAAGTGAACATATTTTAAGATGAAAAAATATTATTATGAATCTTGTTTTGTTCTTTTTGAAAGTGCATGCAAATTTTTTTTTAAATCACTTTATTTGGACTTGAAATAATAAGTTATAGATGGTTAAAGTTTAAGTTTATCGTAGACATATGGAGATATAAATAGTAAAAAGTAATTCTGAATTAAAAAGTACAAAAAAATTGTGAAAATTAATGGGCCCTTAGAGTTGGAGATGAGAATAACAAAGCTGAGTTTACAAGAAGAAGAAAAAAAAAAAAAGACAAAAACAATTGAAGTTATTTTATCGGTTCACTCCAACCAAACACATGCTTAGTTATAGGTTTAATATTTCAATTGTTTGATGTGTGAATGTTAAAAATTTATACATTTATATTACATAGATCAGACTATTGGAAAGTTACTCTTATGATTAAAACTATTATCTTTACATAGTTAAAATGTTTATCTTGTTAATCTTTAAAACAGGTAAATATAAAAAAAGGAAGATTCGAAAAAGAAGCAAGAAATAACCGAAAAAAGAACAAAAATAAAAAAATTCAGGGTCACATATGTAGGTTTAGTCTTTTTTGTTTTTTGTTTGTGCTAATACGAACAAGGATTAATAATCTTCTCACATATTTTATAATAAAATAAAAAAAAAGTTCTAGCATCTTTATCTATTACCCAAGTGAGCACCTAGAAAAATCACTTGGTCTAAAATTATCAAGTTTATCACAAGTTTATAATTCTTATCTTTTACATATAGACCTCAAAATGAAAATACAAGGATTTGAACTCTGATATTAAGATTTGAAGAGACCTTAAAAAATCCACAGTTCACTGTATCACCATATTTTTATTTTGTTCCAGAAACCAAGTGACAATAAATAACACCAATCTGATTTTAACTTGGTCGTTGGACTTTGTATTAGCTACTATCGTTCTGCTCGGGAGGTATTTAATTATTTATTTTGCTGTTTTAGTAAGATCAATTATACAAAAATACAATGTACTATATATAACAATAACATATATTAGGGGTGTCATAACATAATTTCTCCCTGATGGCTTTTCTTTGCTTTGGCAGGTCCCATAATATTTATGTTGTCCTAAATATTGCTAATTGACAGCCAATAAAGTAAGGACAACTGGACTGAACTGTAATTACCGTTTGTTTTGGGGTGGTTGAAAATTTCATGGTTCGAATTGAATGTGATTTTGACTCGGTCAACGCTTCCCTTTTTTTTTTTTTAATCTCTAATGTACTCGAACACTGCAGTAAAATTTGTAACAAAAAAAAAATTTCAAAATCTTCATCATGTCTGTTTCATGTTTGGTTAAAGAATGTAACTATTTGGAAAAAAAAAAAGCTTAAAAGATAAAACTGACATTGTCGGGACTAACCCAGCTGGTGAAACAGAAAAGATTTGGATAGAAAATTCAAAATCTGAAAGTATTTTATTTTATTTTATTTTTATGATAAGTCAGGATCACAGACCGAAACTTACTATAAAAAAAGCAAACCTTAAACCAGAACCACATAAAATCACTGTCTTTCTGGGATTCTCAGAGATTGCATTTATGAAAAAGCTTCAGAATTAGACAAAGCCAATTTTTTTTTTTTTTTTTTGGGTTTGTTTTTGTTCTTTTGTAAACTATGTGGTCAAGAACTAGTGGGTAAGAATTTAAGACAGATTGTAAAGAAGTAATTGAAGACCATGTTGTTTTTTTTTTTTTGAAAACAAGATCCAAGGCATTTTGTCAGAAAATAGGTGGTTAATTATTAACTAGTTAATTGGTTCGGTTTTGTTTGATGCTTGGTTTTGCTTAACGTTTGCACCACTTTTCTTTTCTTTTTCCTGTTCTGTTCTGTTCTTATTTATTTATTTTTTAGCTTTGGATGCTGAGACAGTGAAAGATTGGGGAAGTCTCTGAGGTGGTTTGTGGAAAGGATTTAGTCAACTTAATTTATAACAAACCAGATCATTCTGTTCTTAAGCAAGTAAATTTAGGTAGGTTCTGCCTTGTGGCATTAAAGAAGGCGACAAAATATATTCTCTGTAAATCTATCTATTCTTGTGTTTTATAAAAGCTGAGTATTCTACCATTTGATATTATGCTATAAGATATATAACAATCCTGGAAATATACTCAATTAATACGAGGCGTGGGTAAAATACAGAGAGAAAAAAAGACAATGCCTATCGAAGTTCGCAACTTTGTGATATCTAAATAATAACAGATCTCCACTAAAAAAAAGAAGTAACTGGACTATATAATACATGAATTCTTTCAAAGGTAACGGTTTAGTTCATATTCTTTTTTTTTTGTTAAGATAATCCTAAACTCCTATTTTCTTGATAGTTCCAGTCATTTCCGTCACACTCCGTTACATTTCAAACGAAACCTTGTTTCAAATAGTCATTTTTGTAGTAAAAAGACTAAATATCCTCCAATCTCCTAACAATCTCCCACAAGTCTTTCTGTCTCACCCCTCCCTCTCCCTCCCTCCCTCCCTCCCTTTGCAAACAACCCATGCCCGCGCCCCCCCCCCCCCCCCTCCCCCAACCGGCGAGCTAGAACGTCTCCATCATTCTTGTGAGCCTAGCTCCGCTCCCTAGGTTCTCACTTTGAACGCGGCCCCTTCCACCATAACCCAAATTTGTGCCTGCCGGCGAGCTCGAACAAAGCTGGGAGGATATGGGTGGGAGGGAGGAAGAGAGGGAGGGAGATTTTTTAAAAAAACTAATTATTATTAAAATTATTAAAATATCCTTTTAAATTAGATCATATGTATTATATATGATTTATTATATTAAAAATTTAACAGATTTGAACAAAAATGACTGAAATGACTAAAAAACTAGAAATTTATAATTATCTTAATAAAATAAATAAATAACAAATAAAAAATAGAACTAAACCATCAATTTGATTTTTCACAAAATTTTTAGAGTTTAAGATATTTATTCAAGAGTGTCTTATACTCTTTAGTACACAAGGTAAAGCAAACACTAGAGAGCACAAAGACCAAGGTAAAAGACAAAGAAAAAGGTCATCTTTCTTCAAATTAAGTTTCAAATGTACGTGGAATAGGCTACACTACTTTCCATTTTTAAGATGTTGCACTTTAATTTGAGTTGTTGCGTGATGACACACACACACATATTTATAACACCAGTATCATTTTTTCAAATAGCAGTTGACATATATATATATATATATATCTATATATATTTGAAGGCTAAGGGTTTGTTTGGTGTATGAGTTTGAGTTGAAATTGATAAGTTTAAATAGTGATTGATGTGTACTTTTTCAGAAAAGACAAAAAACTTTTAGGGAAAAAGACAAAAATTGAGTTAAAATCCATGGGTTTGGACCTGTGGTCCAAACGTACCCTAAGTCAGTTTTTTTTTCCTAATACATAGTAAGTGAATTTGAGCTCAAATTTTTTGATGTACCATAGGTTTTCACCTATGTTTTAATCCTTCAACTAATAGGTTTGTTCCTCTTAAAAAAATATAAATGATTAACTTGTATTTCGTAGAAAAAAAAAAAATGGTTGGTTTGTTTCACAGGGAGAAGCTTGATCAACTTTACTCGTTCTAAGCCATGTCATTTAAGATTTATTTATTTGTTTATTTTTTTATGGTATCAGAAAAAGAATTTCTGATACCGTACTAAAAATTTGATAATTTATGTATTTTCATTAAACTTTAGATGTTGTAGTTGTATAAATTACGACACTAATATTGTGACGTTATCATAGAAGTCCCCTACCATTTAGACGAATGGTAATTATAATATTAAATTTTGAGATTAAGTGAAAATTAGGGTTTATGAAAAACAGAAGAGAGAGAGAGAGAGAGAGAGAGTTTAAAGGTGGATTGCAGCCAGGCAAGACCATCAAGTAACATGTCAGAGAGAGAGGCAGTCATAAGTGGTTGGTTGGTTGGTTGGTTGGAAGGAAAATCTTTCACAAATATTTTTCCTCTCTCCTTTAGGATTTTTGATATGGAATAAAAGGTATGAGTGGAGATTAAATAAAAAAATAAAAAATAAAAAATAAAAGGGCAAAGGAAAAAAGAGTGCCAATGAAGACATATTAACACATCATCTATGATTTTTTTGGTAGATTCTTCTATTTTGTTTGATAAGGAAACAGTCTGGATACAAATACAAGGCCCATATCTTAGCCGTCAATCACGTTCTCACGGGCACAATTTTTGGCAATTAAAAAAAAGATTCTAACACTTGGATATTTAAAAGCTGATTACAGTTTTCATGATTGGTACTTATGATTAAGGACGTGGAAGAAACAGTCATTTTGCTTGCTTAGAACACACTTATGCTAAAAGCAGAGCACTAGTATATATATATATATATATATATAATAAAATATTTTTTTTCTTCATTTTGACTTGGTGTTTTACATGATTTGGTTAAGCGTTTTATAAAAGAGAAATGACCGTTTTAATGCCAAAAATGATGGCAAAAATAACTTGTTCATTTCACGGTTAAGATGGTAGCATAGTGGTATTAGGTTTATTCTCAAGTAGTTTAGTAGATGATAGGTCTCAGTTTCGAGTATTATTTTAAAATCACTGACTCGTGTGTCAATTTATCCATGATCAGGATAAGTTGACGAGCTTCATCTATAAAGGTAAAAAGTTGTGATTTAATATCAACATATATTAAATGAGGAAGTCAATCCCTCCCCATATTTTTTCTTTCCCTAAAAAAGAGGACATTAATTCATGATTTGTTACATAATTTTGAAAAATAAACTCCAAGAGTTTATAATGACGGTTGATTTTGTGTCAATTATGTAAATTAAAGTCGATCTCTCTTACCGCTTAAACTTTCATAATAATTCACTAATTGACAATTTTTATTTAATCTTGAAAGGGGAGACTTTGATGAAGAAAAGAGGTCCACACTAGTTCAATGTTATTATTTGCCATTATGGTAGGCGTGCTCGTAGGCAATTCGTAGGCAATAATGTTGGAACTATTGTCTTCTGAATCTGAATCCCACTCTCACAATTTCCCTGGCAACTCTTTGGGGTTGGTTTTTATTATAGATTATTTTCTTATAAGATATTTAACTTACGTCTGATTTATCGATTAGAGATAAAATTTTTAAGTAAGAGTTGGTTGACTTTTAAAAATTAATTATAAATTTTATTAAATTTTTAAAAAAAGATAAAAATTAGATGAAAAAAAATATATATAATTGAAGTCAAACTTAAATGCCAAACAAACCTTAACTGAGTATCTGAATTTTTCATAAATATTTTTCCTGGTGCGTTAAACTCCTTTATATATAGTTGGCACATTGGTACTTTCTTATTAAACTTTAATTTGAGCTCTCAATTAAAAAAAAAGAAAAATAGAGGACATTCTAAGATTTCTTTCTTCAAACTAAAGATTCTCTTTTAGAGATAATGATAAAGACTTTTCATATATGTTTATTAATCATAACTTTCAAAATGTGATAGATTTTTTTTTTTTTGGTATTCTCTAATTAAATATAATATTCCATGTTTTTTTTTTTTTTATAATATGAGAGGGGAAAAAAAAAAAAAAAAAAAAAAAGCAGCATTTTCGTGATTCTTCACATGAATCATATATTTGCACTTTGCAATCATCTGGGAAAGAATTAAGTCCAGATTTAATATCCCTGTTTTCCGACATGTTAGTCCCCACTTTTCATTGAAACTTGTTTATGTATTTAAATGTTGGCGATGAATTGTATTGTTGTATTAATTTAGCTTATTTTCAGATTCGGTTGGGTTGTAATGGTTTAATTATTAGTTTTTTAATGTATTTTCTTATGGAAGTTTTATTTTAATTCCTATAAAAGTTAGTTTTTTATTAATTTTGAGACTATTTTTTCTAAAGAGTATTTAAGCGTTTGCATGCATAGTCTAGACTCTAGAGGTCATTTAACACAAGATTTTATAACAATAGGTAGAGTTCGAAAACCACCCTTCTTAATAAACTTAAAAAAATAAAATAAAAAGAGCGTTTAAGGGATCAAATTAGATACTAAATAACAAGCCTAAATAGTTAAATCAAATATGCAAAAACTCATACTGTTTTTTACCTCACAAAAAAAAAAAAAAAAAAGAAAAAAAAAAAGAAACTCATACTTTTGATTTCATTTGCTAGTTTGACCTCTAACGCAAAAAATCAATTTGCAAACACGAAAAGACGAAAGTTTAGAATAACTAAAATCGAATGACAATTTGCTAAAAAAAAAAAAAAAAAAAAAATCGAATGACAATGCAATGACGTATCAATGAAAACAAACTACGACAATATCCAAAAAAAAAAAAAAAAAAACCCGACATGAGTACTATGAGTGAAACAGAGTTTGAAAACGACAACAAACAATGAACGGCAGAATAAAGGAAGTGACAAGAAATTTTATTGTGGATGCCTAAACACAAGATAATAAAAGAAAGGCCAACAGTACATACAATCAGAGCAAATGACGTAGTTATTGTGGATGCCTTTTTTAGATATTTTCTTAGTCTAATACTAGAATAAGAATCCCACGTCTTCATTTTAAGATCCAACCTTAAAAAATGATATTCGTACGAGAACTATGTGTTTATGGGGATTGAGTAACTCTGAGTTAAGCCTGATGGAAGGATGAATTAGATCGTAACACTGTTTCATTTGTGATTTCATTAGATTTCTGAATGGACAGTGAAGAGGAGATGTGAGAACATCACTGATCCTCTTTAATTTATAGTAGAAAAAAGAAGGAAGAAAAACGTAACATTACAAAAAGAAAAACGGTGTCAATGAGGTTGTGTACCACTTCTAACGTTGGGTAACTTATCTCTATTATTTTAATATGTAAAATAGACTCGAATTTTTCATGAAAGTGATACATTTTATGTCGCCATATATTCGAATATCGAAATTTTCGACTAAATCACCTAGAAAAATAAGGGGAGATCCATTTAGATGGTGCCAGGCCCAGGCCTACGTCAAATGTTGGAAGATTGGGTTAGAAATCAAGCCCATTGACACCATCATGGGATTTGAGATGACATACGTGGCAGATGGACAATCCACTAGATTATGATCCCGTGTGGCCGTGTCTAAGCAAGATCTGTAATAATTTTGCTTTGCTAAAAAAAAAAAAAAAAAAAAAAATCTTATGAGAAGACATTTCTGGGTTAGCTCCCTGCTCGTAAAGGATATATGTGATTTCATGGATACGCTTGTTATCCTTCATATATGGAGTCGGTTTCTCTGTTTCCTCTGCTTCTCTTTTTCTTTGTCCCATGAATAAGGAAGTCACTCGTCGAGTGATTTGTTAAAAGTTATTTAAATTGATTTCAATCATAATCTTGTCCCTTTAGGTTATCTAGAAAAGGTAGAATTAAATTATGCATCTTTGAGAGTAAAAAGGCTTCTATTTGAGCAACACTCTCCTTGGATGGTCTTGTTCAAGAATCAAACTCCTTGAGGAATAGTTGTATGTCGAATTTGGTTCGTGATTTTGTCCCTTTAGGTTATCTAGAAAAAGTAGAATTAAATTATACTTTTGGAATTCTTAATGCTTTTGAGACGTAACAAATAGAGGTCATACATGGGTTTTTCATGAGAAGCTTCTTGGATAGGACTTACTATGGTTCCACTGTAATTCTTCCTAGTGGTGAATCTGCTAGCCTCTAGATCTTTGGTGGAAATTCAAAGTTAGGGTGCATTGCGTTTGATTACTTTCACAATCTCACATAGGCTTGTTGTGAAGGGAGTTCTGTGACAGATAAATTGACATTTATGCCCTGTTTGGTAACCGGTCATGTTTAAACTTTTTTTTGTCTTTTTCCTCAAAAGTTTTTGTCTTTTTCTCAAAAAGTTTTTTGTCTTTTCTGAAAAGTCAACAAAATTTACTATTTAAACTTATCAGTTTCAACTCAAACTTACACACCAAACACCCCCTATACTGATAAGTTAGGGCCTGTTTGGTGCACAAGTTCAATTTGAGTTGAGTTGAAATTTTTAAATTTGAATAGTAATTTTTGTTGACTTTTTCAGAAAAGATAAAAAACTTTTGGGGAAAAGACAAAAAACATGATTAAAAAAGTACAGTTTAGTTTAAACCAAACTGGTAAACCAAACGGGTCCTTAGATTTAAGTGATAATGAATTATCTTAGATCTTTTCCCGTAGATTATTGGTAATAATCTAGCGGGGATACCAAACTATAAATTTGTGAAATATGAGATTTTGGATAGAGACAGTTTCAAGACAACTAAGTTGTTCAAGCATTCTTTTCCTCTCTTTCAGGTTTTTTCTTAGGGTTTTATTGAATGAGGATTTTAACTAGACCTTTCTAATCTTTGATTGAGGAGGTAGAACACTTGACTGTCTTGTGTTTCGCCTTTTTAGGATTTTTTGCTTAGTTCTTTTCCTCTAACTGTGCTCTTATATTTGCCACCTAGCGGATTGGTTTTCTGAAACATTTTTGTTCTTTTTTTTTTGTTCTTCTTCTTTTTATTTTAAAGATTTCTTGGCTGAGGTGTCTAGAATGGGATGAGGATGAATTAAAAAAAGAAAAAAATAAGTTTGAATGAAGAGTCACTTCTTAGGAAAAAAAGAAAAGAAAAGAAGTTTGTATCTCTCTCTTTTCCTTTTCTCCGTCTTTTTTTTATTTTTTATTTTTTTTTTTGAAGAGCCGTCCCACCTTTTTCCATGTTCTGTGAAGGCATTAATGCTCTTCTCAAACTTTTAACAAAACAGACATGGAAAAAGAAAATTACTTCTGTCAATAAAATCACATCAAGGGATTTTTTCCCGGTTGAAAAGAAACAAAAACGTTATTTGCACGTGTGAGATCCTACAAGAGATCGAAATGTCTTTTCAACTTTTTTTGATATTTTAAATTCCACAATCTCATTGAAAGATGTAAGGGTAAACTACAATAAGACCCTCACTTTAAATCACATCAATGAGGTAAAAAATGTCGGCCTTCCGATATGTTTTTAACGCCTTAGATCGAATAGATACAGCGAAACTGTTGTGAGATGGTTTTTATTTGATTACACTTGAAAAAAAAAAAAAAAAAAAAAACATTTGAGGTTGTTTAATAAGTTTGTTCAGTTATCAGGTTTTCAATATTTTTTCGGATCATTGAGGTTGAGACTTCCACTGATTCTCTGTTGGGCTTGAAAGTCTTTTTGTTCGGATCTGTGACGGGTATCTGGGTTTGTGACCCACCCAATGAGAGCACATTAGCGGATTTAGAGAGAGAGAGAGAGCAGAGCAAAGCAAAGATTGCAACGACCTTAGGCGATCGAGAGGAGATCCAACGGTGAATTTGGGTGAGCAAGAGGAGATCGACGAGGAGTGTTACGTGGCGGCCACGGATCTTCGTTGTCTTTGGAATTTGATTATGGAATTTTTTGTTGTAATTAACGACGATTAACAAATAATTCTTATATATATATATATATATATATTTCTTTTGCTGGTAAATGGAATGAGTATTAATCGCAGAATTTTGAATTTTAACTTTCAATATTTCTCAATGTTAGATTGTTGTTTTAAATATATATATCAA
>VYVB01000564.1:0-129288 GCA_009761775.1 Ficus carica
CAATATTAAGTGAAGTCATCGCGTAAAACTTCGACCCAAACCTAGATGTTATTAGCTGCCCCTGAATCTCCTTCCCCTCCTAAGTTCCAGATTGTCTCCAAGAATTTCTAATAATTACATAAAATCATCTTCCAAGAATGAATTTATGCAATAAAGTTCCGGACTGTCTCCAAGAATTTTTAATAATTACATAAAATCATCTTCCAAGAATGAATTTATGCAATAACAACCTAATTTCACATATGCGAGAGTGAGAACTTTGAATTGCTTTTAAATGTCACATATTCTCTTCCAATGAATAATTACCTGAAAAATATAAAATTAATAAAATTCACTTATGAGTTGTGTCCATTAAATTCCTCCTTATAAAGGTTAATATGATCGATCTACTTCATAAATTATGTGTGTTCTTGTTTGTGTAAATACCTAAAAAAGCAGACTCAAACTCGAGCAGCTCCAACAAGGCTTCCATATTTACAGAACGAACTAACAAGCTTGGTCTGGAACAAGAGCTCGCTGCAGAGGCCGTTCTTGATGATAAAATGGAGAATTTGGCGGAGAAACTCCAACAAAGGAAACAAGAAAACTCCTACCGTAAACGTTATAAATACCAGATAAATAAAACCATCATTTCTCAGCCCTAAAAAAAAAAACTCAAAAGTACATACATACTTTGATAGATAAATAAGATTCCTAATTCTTTCTAGACGAGTACTCAACTTTTATCCCATATGAATCCTTAAATATCGTTGTTTCTGCACTAGGACGCTCATAACTCGACATGACTGCACATAACACTCGGATCTCTCATCTTAGTTCCCCGCGATATTGCTGGTACTAATTTCCCTGATCGGCTCCGTCTCAACAAATTCTTCACGGTTTCGCTTTTGCTTTCGCTTCCGCTTTTTCAGTGCTACCTTCCGAGGATACGTTTTAGTGCTGCAACATGCAAACACAACCACACAATTGTTGGAAGATCTTAATTCTGTGCAATTCAATTCCATAAATACAAACGTACAACCTCCTTTTTTTTTTTTTTTTTTTTTTTTTTTTTTTTTTCAAAATAAGAAAAACTCCTTTTACTGATAAATAATCAAAGATAAGGAAATATAAATTAGACGCGGAGGATGAGATATCTCAAGCTAAACAAAAAGAAAAAACCAGAAACAGTCTCTCATTCATAATATACAATCTTGTATAGTTTTCGGATCAAGGTGGCACGACTCACGCGTATGGAAATGCATCACGGTGGACAAGGTGACTCGAGCAATCTACTCAAGCATCGTTGGGAGATTTTTTGAGCTATGCTCAAGCCATTATGGACATACATATCACAGGCAGCCAAATATTTTAAGAGGTACCGGAAATTAGAAAACAAAGTGGACAACCTACTCATGGGTGACTATAACTCGGGGTCAAGGGAAGGTATGTAAAGTCAAAAAATCTATCAAATCTCATGCAATCCATTCGAGCATGGTTTGGGAGAATTTTTAGAGCTATACTAAAGAGCGGCTACCGTCATAGCCACAGTACCATATTCAAACACTATTTATCAAGAGAAATTTTCAACTTTAACCCTGCAGGTATCACCAACAAGAGATTTGGGGTCTGAAACCCAATCGAAAAGAATTTAAAATCATGAATTTAGGCAATTTTTTATTTAGACTAGTAGTTATTGCTCAAGGGAGGTACATAACAAGACTTGTTCAGGAAGACGAGAATGCTTGGTCGTAAACTAGTCGAGACACCCATTGATCAGGAGGCAGAGGAGAGCATTCCTAGAGGAAATATTAAGGGCCCGTTTGGGGGAACATTTGGAGATGATGTTTTGAAAATTAAGTTGGAAATGTGTGCTTGGAGGGAAAACTTTTAAAAAAGTTCTGTGATAAAAAAATCATGCAAAAATTTGAAATATGTTCAGGAAAAAATATGAAAAATAGATTTCGTTTTGTTCCTCTCGTCATAAGCATTTTGACATAAAAATCATCTCATTCCGATTTGAAATGAAAAGTTATGGACTTTTAAAGTTTGAGTTTTTTAAAATAGAAGAGAGGGAAAGTTTGATATAGAGTTGGGATTTTGAAATCCAGATACTGTTTTACCATCTCCAGATGGCACCACAAACGGGCCCAAAGGCTCCGTTACGGTATGGCAAATTTCAGAATTCATTTATGGATGAGAAAACTGTGTACAGAAGTTATATACAACAAAATATTCAAATAAGGAAACTTCCTATTCTGAAATTCTAAATAGGCACAAGTTAGGGATTTTTCTAACTACTCTATCCTGTAGTTATACGCCTATAGCCCAAAATATTAACACCACATAAAACAGGATATTAACCCGAAGAAAGAAAAACTGTGTTCTCTAATTGAAACATTGACCACATTTTGCTAGTTAAGTTGGTGAGGATGGAGAACATGGTGCAAGATGGATTCAATCGAATGGCAAAAGATCTACGGAGATGTATGGTGATATACTGACATTGCTTCTCTAGACATTGTGCATGGAAAGAAATGCCAAAATTTCTTAGAAAACGAAATAGAGGAGATGAATATTTTTTAGGGCCAAGTTCTCTGCTTTGTTATGAGCAATATTGACTACTGATGAAGCTTTTCTCTTATATAAGTATTTCGTTTCATTTTTTTTTTTTTTAAATGAACTAAGGATACCTAATTCATTTATTCCCTGTAACTATTCATAATAATAATAATAAGAAGAAGAAGAAACAAGAAAGACAAGCAAGCAAAGCATCTTTGCACCAAGTTGAAGGGGAGAAATAGATGTTAACTTTTATTTAACTTCTACAAGGAAATGAGGATAAGGTATCATTGCCAATTAGGACAGAAACAGAACCAAAGCAACAAGACTAAAACAAAAAACTAAAAAATGTCAATAAACACAACAAAAGCAGACTGCGATAGATCGTAACCTTTATGTAACATATAATTTCCGTACTTGTATAATATGAAGAATTCCTAGTCCTAGTTAGATTTAATCTTTCCTTTGGCCTTGTGTATAATATACTATCTTGTGTAGTTTTTGGATCATGGATCAGAAGAACAATAGTTCCTCTCAAAAACTTTAGTAACATCCATATAAACAAGTACCTTTTCCATTTGCAAAGGATCCTCTAATGAAAAGACAACACTGATAGTCTGATACTAACAAGAAAACGATAGAGATACCTTTTTATCGGCAGGTTTGTGGAATCAAGAGCAAAGCCTTTACACAAGCATTTACATCTAAACCATTGGTAGATTGGTTTAAATTCTCTACGACATTGGCCTCCTCAACATCACCACTTCCACTCCCCCTACGAGCAAGTGACTCCAGTTCGCTTTCAGCTGGCTATTTTGAACAAATGGTGTGTGTCAGCAAGGAAGCATAATTTAATATTTAAATTTCTTATTTCAGATAACACCAAGGAAGTAAAAAGTTGAGCAATTGTCTACTTCTCTCGAGATGATGATAAAGATTCTGGTTTGACCAACATGGTCAGTATAGTTGATTTTGTTTTAAGGTCATTTTTACCAAGTGTCCGGTCGCGTGAGAAAGAACTTTATAGTTACCTAGAGCTCAAACATGTGTGACTGCGTGCACGCGTGCTCATAGTTACAGGTGCATACACAAAAGTATAACTTCTAAACCTTTTTTGTGCTAGAATTTACAGGAATCAAGTGTGTGTGTGGGTGTGCGTGTCTGCTCATGGTTACAGGTGCGTATACAGAAGTGAAACTTCTAAACTTTTTTTATGCTAGAATTTACAGGAAATTTTGGTTTACCTTATCATAGCCATTGCATGCTTTTTTTTCTTTCCTTTTCTTTTTTAATGAAACAACAAACTGATTAACATTAAAACAAGGGTACCATGCAGATGACAAGGAGTCCGCACAGCTCAAAAAAAAAAATCTAAAAAAAAATAATAATAAAACATGTATCAAGAATCAATTACCACTGCATACTAAGTAATGGAAATTTTACTCTCACTTGAGAATTTAAAAATATGGCCAACCATTCGCAAAGAAAACAGGAAATTATAAATTACATAAACCCTTTTTTTAGCTAATAAGAAAAAAAAAATCCTTTTATTGGTTGTGAAATCATCATAATAGAAGAGGAAATATATCCTAACAACTTAGTGGGTGTTTGGTTCATCCACTCAACTCCAATTGTTTTGCTTTGTTTTTTGTTGTTTTTTTTTTTTTTTTTTTTAACTTTAGAAGTCCATAACTTTGCTATTCCAAGTCAAAATAAGTTAATTTTTTTAAAAAAAATTGCATAGAATTTCGAGACATACGAAATAAGATCCATATTGATATATATATATTTTTTTTCCAAACACATTTCAAGTTTCAATTTTTAACTTCAATCAACCAAACAACGATTCCAAAACTCAATCAACTCCAATCAAAATAACTCCTATTCTCCAACTCAGGCAGAACAACCAATCGCATGCTAAAAGCTTAAAACAGGCAAGCACAAGCCCCTAACAATTCCAACTCACCCTATGGTCCCATCGCATCTTTCCAATTCTGTCATGTCATAAATGCATAAACCCCATATTAAGGTTTGGTTTTTCTTCGATAAAAAAGATGTTCTTTGAAACCAGAAATCTTATATCAGTTACAAACTATCTAACCATCTTCATAGCCTCTAATTACTGTTGAAGGCTTAAAAGTACCTTTGGTGCAATGTCATGAGGTTGACTGTTAAATTCCACCGAGTCAGGAATAAATCTCAAATCAACACAAATTGGTCCATGAATACAAGGTCCGTCCACAATTCGGTAAATTGTATCTGCTGTGGCAATTGAATCAAATTCAAACACAGCATAGTAATACCTGGGAAACAAGATAAACAGACACGATGAGAATAGTTCAATAGTTGAGAGTAACTTTTAGGGGGGAGAGGGAGGTAAAAAAAAAAAAAAAAATCGAGTGATGTAGTGTGCAATTCATAGGAAAAAAGAAATCCCTGGCCCTCCTAACAAGAGAGGGGGCGAGGGAGGGGAACAAGGTAAATCCAGAACAGACAATAGAAGTGTAGTTCAAAAGTCTTGAGAAACTTAAGGGGGAAAAAAATTAAAGGAGTAATGTAGTGTGAAATTCACAAGACAAAAGAAAAGGCCCTAACCCTCCTAACAGGAGGAGGGGGTGAGGGAGAGCATAGGAAGTCAAAACAGCAATATTAAGATGTCCAAATCTTTATGATTTGAATACTCCAAATCTCATATTCGGCCTCTAAATTGAAGAGGATTAAGTTCAACAAACAAAATAAGGGGCTAAGATGTCTCATAGGACACTTGAGATGTGGAGAAGGTAGAAGGAAGTTGATATGGAGAAAACCATTCCAACACAGCATATAAACTAAAATCTAGTATCCACTACTTGGTTATTGAGAGGGGGACCAAGTTTTTTTCCCAAACTCGAAGCAGGGCTGATTCTTAGTTTAACAGAAAGAGATGTTGCTAAAATCTTGTTAGGGCTAGGGACAAGTAATTGGCTTTAAAGCTACATCACTAATCTCAGAATAGTTTGTCCTTTATGGAAATTAAATATTTGTCAATACAAGCCTATTTATCTACCGATTCTCGTTTTTCTGATGAAAAACCTTCATCAAGCAAAGCACAATAAAATCAAAAAGAAAACAAAAGAAAAAAAGAAAAAAAGAAAGCTAAAGAAGAAAAGTCATAAGAACAAACAAAACGAGCTACAAACTCTACAGTGCTAAACGAGTTGTGATGACTCAATCAAAATGAGAAAATAGCCTATGAAATTAAATGAAATCCGACTGCATCAGTTACCTTAGAACGTTTTTCCCAAAAGGACTCATCCTTATCCCACGCCAACCAGACTCAGGTAAATCATAGACAGCTACAGACAAAACGTTCCCCCTGCATCCCAACTTAAGCACCTTGGTCAAATATCCGTACAAGTAAGAAGCCTACATAAAAACAATGAATATTTCAGCATTCAACATTAGTTTGTCCGCAAAAGGGTATTTTCTTAAAAAAAAAAAAAACAAAAAACAAAACAAAAAAAAAAAAAAAACAACTGTTGCACTTGGAAGAAATTGATGTGAGTTTCCAGTGTGCACTCAAATTCTAAACACAAATGAACATGGTTGAAAATAAGCAAAACCCTCCCAACAAATAGTAAAACAAAACAGTAAACAAGCCAATCATTTACCATTACGAATCTCAATGGATGCCTTTTTTTTTTTTGCCTTTTCTTTTTCTTTTTTCGATTAAAAATTGGAAACACTTTCAAGAAAGAGATATGTGCAAATATCAGATCTGAAGATATACCTCAGCAACACAGGGATGCAAATTAACAGCGGCAATCCTGCGGCTTCGTTGTCGAGTTTTGGGAAAACGTTCCTCCTTATCATACAAAAAAATATATATTAAAAAAAAAAAAAAAAAAAAGGTGTGTGTGTGTGTGTGTGTTTGTGTGTGTGTGTGTGTGTGCGAGAGAGAGAGAGAGAGGGGTAGAGAATAGAGTGAGGAATAATACCAAAGACTCCGGGTCCTCTAATTCTTCAACCTCTATGGAACCCATACTTGATCAACCCTTCTTCTCTTTGCCCGCAGAACAGCGAAATTGATGAGAGGAAACTAGGGTTTTTTTTTTTTTCTTTTTTTCTTTCTTTTGCCTCCCAACAGAAGTAGAACAAAACCGGAGAAACTACCCAAAAAAATATTACTGCTCAGTTGAAGGCTAATCGATATTTATAGAGTTTTATTAATCAAAGGTACAAAAAGCCGGTGTACTGGACGGTCATAAAAAGGGTACCAAATCTTAAAAGGGCAAAATATATTTTGAAAATATATCCCGTATTTAAAAAAATAATAACAATAATAAATTCGCACTTTTAAATCTTAAAGGCCAATATATACCAAAAATGTATCCCATATTAAAAATAAATAAATACGCACTTTTTATTATTATTATTTTAAAAAATGTATCCTATATTGAAATTTGGGTGTAGATTCGAATTTTTTTTTCTTTTTGTAAAATAAAGTTGATATCCGCTTTTTTTTTTTTTTAATTGTGAAAGTATATATAATTACAACCCACACTTTATTAATTACTATTATTAATGGAACGAATTTTATAATGTGTTAACAAAAACACATCTATAATGCAATTGTAAAATACTATGTCAATAGTATTTTAACACGTATATTTTGTTTGACATATTAGTTTCAACTCTAATAAAATTATACTTTTTTCATCTCAGTTTTTATTTTTTTTTTTAAAAATTAACAAAAATTATAATTAGTTTTTGAAAAGTCAACTAACTCCAACTTAAAATTTTCATCTCGACGAACTAAACGCTTAGATTAAAAAAGTATTCTTAATAAAGTTTCATCTATAATATCAAATTTAACATTTAATACTTATTTATTTATTGGTGTCTTAACTTTTTACGTAATCATTATAATTTTTTTCTTTTGAAATGACAATATCTTTGTTTTTACAACATCAAAACACATACATCATTTTAAAAATGCAAATATGCTACTATTTATTATCATTTTAAAATATACTATAATCTTTATTAACACTTTATAATAGGAGAATTCTATGGTGTGGGACACACACTTTTACCCATCCATATAGAAAGGATCTAAAGGTTGTGTTTATTTGGATCTTATGTGTGGTCCAATATATAACTTGAAGCAATAAAAACAAAAGCACCACATCTCTTAATGGGAGTTATCATATGTCCTCCATTTTTATTCTGATCCTTATATCTCCAATTAAACTATGCCATGTAATCTTTAGATAAAATAAAAAAAATTTAAGTGATATTCATAAATTATTTTCTTTAAAAATAAATAAATAAATAAAAACTTTGGTTATTCTACCGTGACACAACTCAAGACTCATCCTCCTCACCTTACTTCTGAAGCTTCTCAATCAAACTCTATTTATGGTGTATTTGGTTTACCGGTTTGAAATTGAATTTTTAAGTTAAAGTTGACTGACTTTTCAAAAATTAGTTATAATTTTTTTGTTGACTTTTCAGGAAAAACAAAAACAAAAAACAAAAACAAGCACAAACACAAACACAAAAAACTAAAATTGAATTTTTATGTTCAAATCAGATAGCCAAACAAATTCGCATTTACTGTTAAATGGTGTCAGAAAGGGGAAGATTCAAACTCTTTTTCTCCTAAACGTTAGGCAGTTGGAAAAAAAACAAAAACAAAAAACAAAAACAAAAACAAAACCTCTCATGTTTGCAGCCATGGCAGGCACCAAATGTAATACCCAAATTTTTTTAGCGTGAACTTAAATCATCTCTAATGTATTTGTGTATATCAATATTATATTTGTTACAAAATAGTGTGAAAAATAATATTATCTTACTTTATACTCCAATTCATTATATTATTTCTACTTTTTAATATTATTATTAAGTTTTGGAAGTTGTAAAAGTAAACTTTTAATATTTATCTTATCTTAATTTTAATATTATCTTAATTATAATCTTAACATATATAAAAGAGCCAAAAGCTTCTCCTTCATTTTGACACATGTCATTCCCTCCTTTTTTTTAATTCTCTTTCATTCTTCCCTTTTCCTTTTCTTTCTTTCTTTCAGTTGCTAAAATTTGTTCTCCTTTAGTTTATTCAAAAATTCTCTCAGTATACTTATTATTTTTCATGACCATCTTAAATTCCAAACTACTAATTTTTCAAAATGTTTGATATATTAACTCTTTGTACTCTTTAAAAGTATCCTTCACTTTTGTCCACGTGCTAATGTCTTTTACGCATGCCTTCTTTCATCGTTTTAAATTTTTTTTTTTCATTCTTTTTTTTTTTTTTTTTGTCCGTACTGAAATAATTTTTTTATAAATGTATCCTTATTCAAATTTTTTTTTTTTTTGTCCGTGACTATCCCCACTATTATTTTCTCATAGGCTAAATTCTCTACAATTTCGGACTATGTAAATATTTTCTCCATAATGTTCAATGAACAATTATTTTCTCATAATACCTCATTATTATTATTTTTTTCATTTAACAAATTGTTAAGCATGCACGTGCCCACAACTAGTATAAAAAGAAAATTAGAAATATTGTAATAATTAGATGAGACAACAATCAATAAGAATCAAAAGTGAAATTTGACATTGGCTATACCTTGTGGCCAATTTGTCATAAAGTTTAACATATGATAAATTTGACATGAAAGATGGCACTACATTGGAGAGCACGTTTTTCATCCAAATATCAAAATTTACCATTAGTAGACTAATTTAGCATTGCATTAGAAATACTCTTAGCCTATAAGAATTTAAATCAGTGTTCAAAATTTTGAGTTTACCAAGAAAGGTCTAGGGAAAAAAAAGGTAAATTATAATTATTTATAATAAAATGATCTTTCATAGGCGTTTATATATATATACACACACACATACGGAAGAGTTACTATCCATAATAATAAAAAGTAGTGCAGATCTTAATTATGTTGGATGATGACATGTCATTTTTGATGACTTATAATACCAGGTTAAATAAAGTTTTACTCTAACATTAATTAAAAAAATTTAAACTAAACATTAGGTAAAAACAAAAAAAGTGGACAAATGAATTATGCATGATATTAATTTCGTCAGTTTTATTATATAATGGATCTCTTAAATCTAGTGTTTGCTTTCGCTCATTTACAGCCTACATTCGTTTAGAATAGTTTTTTTTGCGCCCCCCAGAATAGTTTTTTTTTTGCGCCCCTCCCCCCCCCCCCCCCCCCCCCCCCCGAAAAAAACTTACGGCCCCATCTGTTGAAACAATTTTTATACATTTATAACTTAAACACACATGTACATATAAAAATGCATATGTATACACTCAACGCAAACAATTACCGGAAACAAAATTGATTAATCAAGAAGTTATTGTTTCGTTTTTGTTAGACAAAGTTGAAAATAGAAAACCGTTCATTTTTGTTGGAATGAAACAATTAGGAATGAGATTAAAAAATTAGGGGACAAATCTTAGTTTTAATTCAAAGAAAAGTGTATTTTAAAAAAACTTATTTAACAGGTCAAGAATAAGTTGCTCATCTATATCAAATTTAATGAGTTTTATATGTTCAATGCTCATTAATTGTCATCAATGTTTTTGGGATAGATAAAATTAGAGTAACCATTGAAATTACACCCATATACATATAATCTTAAAATATCATAATTTTAATCTTAATCTTAATATATATAAAAAAATCAAAGGCTCCTCTCTTTTTTTTTCTTTTTTCTTTTTTCTTTTTAATTCTCTTTAATTCTTTTCCTTTTACTTTTCATTCATTCTTTCTTTTTTTTAATTGCTAATTTTTTTTTCTCCTTTACTTCATTCAAAAAATTCTCTCAACATACTGATTCTTTTTTTCATGACCATCTCATATTCTCATATGCTAATTTTTCTAATGACGTTTGATATAAATTTATACATAATATTAAATCTGGTACTTTATGGTATGTTATTGTGAATGTGAACTTCAATTACTATGAATGTGAATTCACACTGAAGAAAATGTAAAAATAAGGGAAATTCACATTCATGTTAGCTATATCTTTTCTGCAAAATGATTGGTTCACCCATAACTACAAATGAAGATGGAAGAATGCCAACAAAGATGACAGTGGTGGTGGTGGTGGTGTTCGAACTCAGAAGTCGAACCGGCTACCATGAAGCCCAAGACCATTGCCACTTTTACAATGACAATATAAAGGACAACCATGGCATTCTTCTCCACAACACCTTAAAGTCCGACTCATTCAAAAGCAAGAAATCATTCAAAAGAAGAGCAAGAAACTAGAGACGAACAAACAAGATCGGCTCAACAAATTCCGAGGCTTAAAGCCAAGCTTGTAAAAGGGGCCTCTTCAAATAAAAAAAATTTAATAAACAAAAATGAAGATAAGCTTGGATGGAGATTGTATGCAAAGAAGAAGACGAAGAAAGAGATTCTTGTAAGTTTTTATTTTTTATTTTTTATTTTAAAAAGAGAACATCGAAAGATGAAGGTCAATTTCTTGTTTTTTGTTTTTATTCTCTATGACCTTTCAATTTTCTTTTTTCAATTTTTAAAATTTTTTTTGGTAAAAAGGTAACGTTGGTTTTTTGTTTTGAGGGGATATAACGCTGAGATTGTTAGTTCCAAAAAAAATCTCTAACTGCAAATTCCCTAATTTAAAGCATTAGAGAGAAACGGTTGTTTAGGGGGAAAACCTCACACATCCCTTAAATATATTTAAGTAAAACCTATTTATTGCCCTAAAAATCCGTCGTCCTAAAAACGAGGCTCTTTAAGAAAGGGAAAAAAAAATGCCGATAGTTAAGCCAAAAAAAAAAAAAAAAAAAAGTCTCAGGTTCTTTTGGTGAATGAGTTTGAGTTGAAAATTTTTGTTGACTTTTCAGAAAAAGACAAACTTTTCAGAAAAAAATAAAAACTAAGATGAAAATTTTGAGTTTGAGTTTGAACGCCAAACGAGGATTATTAAATTTTTTTGAATTATAAATTAATTAATTTTTAAAAAATCTTAAATTTTTTTTTGGGGAATTGATCTCACCTATTTTTTAGGAAAGATTTGGGGCCTCCCAAATGGGGCCTTAAGTCGTTGCTTAGCCTCCCTAGAGGTTAAGCCGGCCTCGCCAACAGAGCAAGGTGCAAAGAAAAGAAGTGAAATATATAAGGGAAAATCATACCATATAAAATATTTAAAAGATACTTATAAAAATTATAACATATATTTAAAATGGGGAGAAACTGTGATAGAGACTCTTTCAAAGTAACTACCGGTAAAGCTCTTTTTGAACCGTTAGATTTAATCGAACGGTTGATATATTGTTAGTGTATCATAATTACCATACACCTTACCTCATCTTACCTCTTCCCACCCCAATCTTCGCCGTCGCCGGCGACCCACCCCTGGGCCCCCACCCACCCCAGCCCCGACCGCCCTCCACCCAGCCCAGGCCCGGCACCCCCCCACCCCCCACCCCAACTCCCCCTCCCCCAGCACCCCCACCTCAGGCCCCCACCTAGCCCCGGCCCCCCCACTCCCCGGCACCCCCTCTTCCCCCCCAGCTCGGCGGCCCCCTCTCTCTCTCTCTTCTATTCTCCTCTCTCTCTTCCCCTTCCTCCCCGCCCCCACCCCTCTTTCTCTCTTCTCTAGCTGGGGTAAAGGGAGGGGGGCGGGCCAAGAAGAGAGAGAGGGGAAAAGAGAGGAGAAGAGAGAGAGGGGTGGGGGGGTGCCGGGGTGTGCTGGGGGAAGGGGGAGCTGGGGTGGGGGTGGCGCCGGGCGGGCTGGGGGGGTTCCGGGGCGTGGGGGGCCTAGGCTGCGTGGGGGGCGACCGGGACTGGGGTGAGTGGGGGGCCGGGGGTGGGTCGCCAGCATCGGAGAAGATTGTGGTGGGAAGGAGTAAGATGAGGTAAGGTGTATGATAATTATGATACACCAACAATATATCAATCGTTCGATTAAATCTAACGGTTTAAAAAAGAGCTCTATTGATAGTTACTCTGAGAAAGACTCTATCACAGTCTCTCCCTTTAAAATGATAATAAATTATAGTATATTTTTATTATTCAATTTAAATAGATTTATTTTTCTCTCTCCTTACTCTATTTCCCTCTTTTCCCTTCTATCTTTCACTCTCTGCATACTCTCTCTCTCCACATTCTTGCTTATCTCTCTCTACAGACTTGACTTCCTCCCCCTTTCTCTCTAGACTCGACTTCCTCCCGCTCTCTCTCAACAAACTCGAAGGCAGTCGGAAGATCTTGGTGACATGACGACGATAGCTGTTGCACCGGTGGATCTCCTGACGACGGTTCAAGATCTCAGCAACGCGATGGTGGCATATGGGATTCCTGGTCGCAACTGAGCTCCGACCACTAACCTCCAGTGAACCCGTGAGTCACGACGAAAAAGGCGACGAGTTTGACAAGTTTCCTCAGTGAGGAATCATTGAAGCTCAACAACTAGATCGCGTTTCCCCTCAATTTCTATTCCTTGTTTTCGTCCCATCGCCGGTGAAGTTTTTGTTCTGTGGTTGTTGGCTTTTCTTTTTTGCAGGTACCCTCCCCCCATCCCCCCCCCCCCCCCCCCCCCCTCCTCTGGCGCCGCCATGATCTAGGTTTTGGATCCCCTGGCATGATCTTAGTTTTGGCTCCCCACCCTCTCGGCGATGTCACCCCCCACCCCCCTCGCGCCACTGTCTCCCTCCCCTCCTCCCCCCCACCCCCAGGCATGTCGCTGTCGTGCGTTTCGACCTTCCCTTCCTCTCTTCCTCTCTCAACATGCGTTTCGGCATGCCATGTGTTTCGACCGCCCACCATCTTCTCCGTCACGGCTCCCTCCCCTGTGGATAAGATTTTCAGAAATGGAGAGACAAAGAGAGAGGGTGGATAGAGGAAATAATTTTTTAAAAAATTTTATTGTTAAATTAATTATTATTAAATTATTAATACACCATCATAAATTATATCACATGTATTGCACATGATTAATTCCATTAAAAACTTAACGGTTTTGGACGGAAAGAACTGAACTGGCTTAAAAATAAGAATTCAGGGTTATTTTGGCCAAAAAAAAAAAAAAAAAGAAAGAACAGGTACCAAACCATCACATTTGAAAGAGTTCATACACTATACGAGCCAATTATTCAGAATAAATAAATAAATAGACCCTTAAATGCAAATATATGTACAGACTACAATAGTCTACTAGAAAAAATATATATGCAAACTCTAATAAATCTACTAGCTAAGTTAATGCATAAGGCTCTTTAACTGTCACATGATATCTAAGCTTCCTCTTAGAATTACAAAATTTTATACTGGCAATTAATTATAATCAGACCCTTAAAAGAAAAATAATAATAATAATAATAATCACCCAAACCAGTGAGAGAAGATTTCAAGAGAGAGAAGACAGAAAAAAAAAAAAAGAAAAAAGAAAAAAAGGCAAGAACCAAACCAAAACCCAGATTACGAAGTATAATTCCAAGAGAGTAATGAAAAATAGGGATCCACAAACTAGAGAGTCAAACCAAAACTACAAACTAAATATTTCTGTGCAACAATTAAACTACGTGTAACAAATAAAACGTACGGCGGCGGAATCACGCAAGGAATCTCGCGGCTGCGATACTTCGAACACGAATTTCTGGCGAACAACTGCGAGTTGGGAGACGGTGCTTCGGCGTTGGAGTTTTCGGGTGACGGGCTTCCTCGATGGCCGGCACGTGTACCGGAAAATCTGCCGGCGACGATTACGAAGATGGCAAAGAGAGGGAGCGTGCTTGTGAGAGTGAGAGAGAGATAGAGAGTGAAAACGAGAGGCAGGAAGGGGAAATAGTCTGATGTACGCCGGGCCCTCATCGTGGGTTACATATACACATCTATATATATGTAGTCCCCAATTCTCTTAGATATTAATTTAGGCCCCAAATTTCAAAATTCATGACATAAAAACTCAAATAAGTTTTAATTCAAAAATTTACGGGTGTTACACTCTCCTAGTTGAACTGCAACCAAAGCTTTTCCATGTTCAAGCAGCGAAGCTATATGAACATCCATTAATATTATGTAACAATAACAGAACAAATACTACTAAAAAAAATTTCGCAAATCCCAGTTTATAAGGCGACTACAATGACAACTAGGAATCCTATATTATATGTAATATATGACAGGAAGTTTACCTGCTGTCATTTCAACACAATTTCAGTAAAAAGTATCAAGTAGCCACAAAACTCAAAAAGCTACAAAGTTTCGAAATATTACCAAGCAAGCAAATTGCTTCACAATAAAAGAGTATCTTGAATCCTAAATGTCTAGAATAATATGCAATGGAGCTGTCCAGCGTCAAAGGAAAAGTGCTCAGAGTCCGCTGAAGATCTTGGAACACAATCGGCTGTATGACTCCGTGGTACATCATCCGTTCCTGAACCGTTTCCTTGCTGAAGAACATCACTATATTTCTATTCTCCTGACAGGCCCTGTATAAAAGATCCACTGCATCAACCTTGGGCATATCGAAACCCCAAGGTTCCAGAAAATATATGGTGCAGTCCCTAGAAATTCCAGCCAAGCGCTGCTTTCTTGTTGCTAACAATACAACATGCTCCTTTTCTCCTCTCTCCTTGAACTCTGCAATTACACTCTCATCATCGAAATCTAAAACTGGCTGACCGTTATCTTCAAGACTTAAGCAGAACACGTGGAAACCCGCACATCTTATGTTTGCTTCCATAAATTTGATCATGGTATCAAACTCTGTATATACTATTGACTTCGTAGCAGCTTGTGCTTCTCTTGAGGCCTCAAGAAGCCTCAAGAGAGCGGATAATTTTGATGATCCGTGAGGCAAATAGACATCGCAGACTTTCAAAGGCTCACGACAGTTGGGGCAAATTTGTAGCCTCGTGACGACCTTCTCTATGCACTCAATGTAAAAATGGTGACCACATTTAGTAATTGCATTCACTGCTGGATGAGAAAGGCAAACAGAACACTCCTCCAGACGTTGTTGAAGTTCAGCGGCCTTTTCCTAGCAAACCAGCAGCTTCTGATGCACTTGGAAAGAATTCAAGTGTTGGCCGAAATCTATCACCTGTATACTGTGGATAATAGGGAGCAAGTCTACCGCAGATCATACTCATGAGAGAAACGTTAATATAGACTCGGACCACATCGGTAATATCACCTTTATCTACAGCTTTTCTGAAATTCACTCTTGCCAAATTTGCTTCTATCTCATACTTAGCCCGTTCGTTTGGAGTTAGTTCATGAGCATAAGGCACCAACACATCGGTTGTGAACTCTCTAACCACTTGTCCTCTCTTTCGTTGTAAGCATACAGCTTTCATAAAGTCCTGAAACCAAAAGAACAAAAAAATTAAGCAAAAAAATTTGTATCATGGCCTGTTAAAATAAACTATTACTACTGCCCAATATAATGCCAAAATTGATGTTTCAATGCAACCTCTCCTTTTCTGTTAAATTTAAACAAAGTATTTAACTTCAAAATTTCAATAATTATACTTGGAATTGTCCCAAACAAATTGACCTCCTTCACCAACTATTTGAACTTCCTCACCAAACAGAACTATAGCCATACCTAAAACTGACATTGAACAAGTTATCCAAAGTCCCATTATTGTTTTCACGAAGAACAACACAACCAGGAGAAAGAGATACACGATGATAAATTACGGTTTAAACTGGAATTCTCAATGATTAAAATATGGTTCAATAGCACCAAAGTTTTCAACAAGGTTCTAATTCAATCTATAAACATAGAATCCAATTCCTCAGCCTCAAATCACAAGATTAGAATCCATACAAAAATGTTCAAATTTACAAAAATCCCATATCAACCAAAAACACCAAACACAGAATAAGGTAACTGGAGCTCAATCCAATTTCTCTACCGATTCAAAATCAGGAATAGAACCATTAAGATTAACTTGGTAGGCAAAATGAGAAATAAATCGACTTACAATTCCATCCCAAACTCAAAGATTTTCATAGATTCCAACAAGGTTTGAAACTAAACCTAACTATTGCATTTCAAGTGTCTTTGCTTCAACAAAACCGAAAATTACAAGAAATATTCCATAGGATACAACTTGAACCCACAAAAATCAGGTAAAAACCTCAAATCTTAGGTTTGAAAATCATATCTCTTTGGTTCCTTTAACTGAATATTGATTCCCTATTCTTCTTTCTTCTTCCTTCTTCTCTCTCTCTCTTTTCTTTTAAATCCAGTGAAATAGAACCTATTGGGTGAGCTTAATTAAATTTAGAGGGTGTACTTTTCCTTGATTTCTCTACAGGCGCAAGGGGTGTTTTCCTCTCTGTTGGGCTGAAAGAGAAACGAGACGAAGAGAAGGAGGGGAAGACAGATAGTATCCAAAGACTGAGAAAAAGTACCTCTTTTTTTAATGGAAACAGTAACTGGAAAAAAAAAAAATTATCCGACACCGTGTATATACCCCGAATCCAGGATAAATTCTGGAATTAAACTACAGTATACAGGACCATACAAAGCAACAAAATATGTCATACAGACAACAAATCATCTATTCCTATGACCCAAAAAAAAAAAAAAAGTAACGAGTACAAGATATTACCTGCTTAAATCGAAGCGCTTTCTCGTCATAGTCAGATACTGAAAAGAAGAAGCTTTCTGTGGGGTTGTCAACCCCAAGTGGATATACCATGAAGGCATACAACAAAAATCGGCTTTCTTGCAACCACCCACTTCCGTTTCGCCACCAAGAGTAATATTGATGGGAATTCCGCCAATGCATCGTGGCATTCCGGCCACTTATCGCATCTTACATCATCCAAGATGAGTCTCCACCACTGTACTTTTTCAAGAAAGGATTCAGGGCAATTTGCAGAAGCATATTGGACGAGTTCGTGGGTTGTTAGTATAACATCGTAGTCATGAACATTTACATCATTGTGTTTACCCTTTTTTGAGAATACTACCGCACCAGTTACTCTTCTTTCCATCATTTTTTTCATTTTCAATTTCGTTTTTTCAGTTTCGCGGTTTTCATCTTCCTAAAACGCAATCACCACAAAAGACCCAAAAACTCTAGAGCTTTAGGTTGAACAATGGCGGAATCTCCTCAGCATTCGTCTGAACAAAGAAGGAATGTTCTGTTCGAGTGTGATTATAAGAATGTTGAAGACAAGATTCGTACTCCAGATGATGTGTTAACCAAGCTACATCGACATCAGAAGCAGGCATTGTTCTGGATGCGCGAAAGAGAGAACTTCATTGAGCTTCCTCCTTTTTGGGAAGAACGGAATGGCGTGTTTTTACATACACTGACTGGCGAAGAGACTCCTCATCGACCGGAGGCACTGCGGGGCGGAATTTTGGCCAACAAATAGGGATTGGGTAAAACCCTAACCGTAATCTCTTTAATCGCTCTTGATAAGGGCCGTACTGTTTATAAATTGCCTTCCGGTTCTGCTTATGGTTCTATATCTGGCTCTGTTTCTGGTTCTGGTTTTGTATCTGCTTCTGTTGGCTCTAGTTCTGGTTCAGTATCTGTCTCCGTTGGCTCTAGTTCTGTTTCTGTTTCTGCTTCTGGTGGTCGCAAGCAGAAAAAGAAAAGGAGGCGCTCTCCTTCCTTGCTTTTTTGTGGAATCTTGCTACGGTATGCTTATAGGAAGGCAAAGAGAGGTCAAGGAAAAACAAAGGGGAAAAGGAAGAAAAAGACAACTTTGGTTGTCACGACGTATGATTCTTGCAAGGCGTGGGCAAAACTACTCTTTGAACACTATCTACAAGAAAATTTGATGTTTGCTAAGTCCTTAGAAAAACTTATGTTTGCTAAGTCCGAAATAGTATCTTTGCTGAAAAACATTATTATCTTTGTATTATCAAAGTAAACAATTAACTCCAACCAACAACTTGAAATCCACTTATCTTATTTTTAGACAATCAACTATGTAGTTCTTAGACAATCAACTTTGGTTAGGAAAGAAACGTCAAATACTTCCAAAGGCCTATGATAGTTGGGTCAAATTTAAAGCCATCTCCTCATGGTCTTTATATAGACATATTGAAGGAGTGTAAGTTAGTAAGTTACCAATGTGGGACTTCAAAACCTCAGTCTTTGTACACATAACAAAACGTAAATAAGTATATATGAGTGCTTTGTTACATCATCAAAAAAGTTGATGTGGATAGATGGTAGCGAGTGATATTTTCCACATGAGAAGTGAGGATCGGTTAAAACTGAACCTAGAAGAACTGGAACCGAAACTGACCGCCATGTGATCAGTTCGGTTCGAGTATTCAACATTGGATATTCAGTATGTGTCGTTCGATCCGATTTGCGGTGTGATTCTTTCAGCTATGTCTGTTGAATCTTTTTTTTTTTTTTTTTTTTGGGTACAACCCTTCATATAGTTGTTATGAGGTCCTAAAACCAAAAGAAGAAAAAAAAAAAAAAAAGGCATAAAACTTGTATCATAAATTGTTAAAATCAACAATTTTAATTGCCCAATAAAATTGATTGATGTTTTAGTGCAACCTTCCTTTTTAAGTTAAATTTAACCAAAGTCTTTAACATCAAAATTGCCATAATTATTGATGCATGGCATTCCATCAATAACAAGGCATTGGCACTATTCTGAACCAGTCAGACGACAAGTCATTTGAGTTTGTAAGTTTGTTGTCGTTGCTGAGAGAGAGCACTATTTTCTTTTTTATAGCTGTACTTCGTCATTTTTTAAAACAGACTGTTTGGCTAAACTTTTCATTCTAATTTTTCTTTGTAACCTTGACGGTTAAATTAGAATTAGAGTGAGGTCCGTTGAACCCTCATCTCTTGCTTGAAATCTCTCGTTTAAGTGGTTTCCTTTTGTCTTTGTTGTGCCAATGATGCAAGATCATACTTGAACTTGGCGGTCTATATGGCTTAGGTTGCAAAGAAGTGCTTGAGCCCATCCGTTAGGTGCACCTAGACTCCTCGAAGTAAGAGCCCAAACAGATAGTGCTTGAGGTGGATTCCTGAGTTTGGTAGTGGGTGATGTTTAAAGAAGTTGATTACATATCTCCAATCAATTACAACTTTTAGGAGTAATAATTGCATCACTCCTACATCAATTGATATCAGGGTAGGAGGCCTCAAATTCACCCTTATGGGTGCGCCCTAGAGGGGGTATATTTCTAAGGAAGGGAGAATGATGCAGGAGCATACTTGAACTTGACAGGAGGACTATGTAGCTTAGGCCTCAAAGAAGTGCACATTCGTTAGGCTTGGGCCTCCAATAAGTATATAAATATGAGAGGGCACTTTTGATAAATGCCACAAAATCATGTCTTGGATTGATTTTTGCCACACAAGTATAAACTCTTGCAAGAAATGTTATATATGACATCATAAATAATTTTTATTTATTTATTTAAAATATCAATTATAATTACTAATTTGTATCTATGATGTAACCACCTGGGTTACCAAATGGTATCTAGTTGGTTACCAACAGCCAGCGGTGGGATACCAGTTGGCTATCAAATGGAAACCAGTTGCTTACCGACCACTAGAAAGTTTCCAAACGGTAACCAACGCCGACGCCGATGCCGAGTTACCGATTGGCTATCAAATGGTATCCAGTTGGTTACTGACCCCTGACAGGTTTCTGATCGGCAAATACTGTCGTCGGTGAGTTACTGGTTGGCTACCAATGATAACTAGTTGGTTATCGACTGTAGTTTCTTATCAGTAACTACCGTTGCTGGCAAGTTACCGAGTGGCTATCAAATGGTAACCAGTCGGTTACCGACTGCCGACAGGTAACCTATTGGTTACCGACCATTAACTATTACCACCAGAGGGTATCCAGTTGGTTACGACAGGTAACCACCACTGTCGGCAGGTAACCAGTTGGTTACGAATTGGTACCACCGAAAACCTAATAACCAATCGATTACTAGTTGGTAACCAAGTGATTACCGACCGGAAACTTTCGATTTCAATGGACTTTTCGGGTTCATTCACCGGAATACTTAAACAACTACTATATTTTACCAAATTTCACAAAAATTTTGCAAAAATCATAAACCATATACACCAAAATTCAATAAAAATAATAATAATAAAAAACCACAATCTCTACGCGTTTCTTTGGGCACGAGATTAGCGATGTTGTTGAAATTGGAAATAGTGAGCTCTTCGTAAACCGCTATCTCTCCTAGAATCCACAAATCACAATTAATATTCTACCCAAATACACCATTTTTTTTTTCTTTTAATTTAAGAGCAATTCTCGATTTCCTTACATACCAATCGACCAAACAACTCAAAAACCAAAACGTTTTTTCCACCGTTTTCTCAGCAACCAAACAGGGTCAACAAAATCCAAATGAAAAAAATAAACCTAGATTCCCGGTGTGGCCATTCATGTTCAAGTCGGCATCGCCGGCGGCACTCACAGTCACAGTTCCAGAATCCTCCATGGCTATAACTCAAATAGAAAGCCATCATATTCAAACAAGTCTCCCTAAGATTGTTAGCGTTAAACACCGCCACGCTCTTCTCCTTCCCGACAAATGCCGAGATGATCTTCCTCAAGCTATCCAGATCGAATAGCCTTTTGCCATTGTTGGTGAACGACAGCATCAGCAAGTCATTGACGGTCATGTGCTCCAGTATCACGACAATTCACTTTTCCAGCTCGCGCTTGCAGCTATTCGAGGCCTTAATCACTGACCGGAAGAATTAGTAGAGGAGGTTGAAGGGAAAACGACTACTACAAAGGCAATCGGAGGTTCAAAGGCCGCCGAAAATAGAAGAAAGATGCTTGGGATCGGGTGAGAAACCTCTAGTGCTACGGCTACAAAATCTTCTCCGCGCAGGCCGATCGGAGCTACGAGAGGCAGTCGAAACTTCTTAGCCGACGGGAAAAGAGAATGGAGTTGAGCGATCTGGAGTTATGCGGCCGAAGCAACTCGAATCAGAGTTGCGAAAGGCGATCGTGTTGGACAAAATCAAGGAGTCCATAACCGACCAATATTTTAGTCTTGTAGTTACTGTAACATATTTGTTAGTTTCTAATTTTTAGGCTTTTAGTTTTTATCTTTTCCAATATTTTAGCCTTTATTTACTATAACAAAGTGTTAGTTTTCTACTTTTATGTATATTTGAATCTTGCAATCTTCCTATAAATTACACAGCAAGAGAATGAATACAACAAGTTCACAAAACATTTTCTTCTTCTCTCTTTTGTGCTCCCCATTATTCACATGGTATCAGAGCAGTGAATGATATCATATTCCAGCCTTATATTCAGTTTTTTTTTCTTTGTTTCTTCATCATTTCTGACGAAAATCTTGCCACCAACATCACACCACCATCATCATCTCCACAATCATCAACACCTATCAAAATAGATCCTTATGCCATTCATCACTCAAATAGCCCTTCTACCATTCTTGTTACACCTCTATTGACAAGAGACAATTATGGATCATGGAGTTGTTTAATAACTATGGCACTTCGTGCAAAAAACAAGCTTGGTTTTGTTGATGGGTCACTCCCAGTTCCAAAGGAAAGAAATGATATTTCCAACTGGGAACGATGTAATGATTTGGTTGGAAGATGGATTCTTAATTCAGTCTCACCTGAGAAACGTCCAAGTATCCTGTATGCTAAAACTGCAGAACAAATCTGGACAGATCTGAGGGATCATTTTTTTCAATCGAATGCTCCTAAGATCTATCAATTGAAACAATCAATATATGTCCTCAAGCAGGAAGGTACGTCAGTTTCATTATATTTCACACAACTCAAATCTTTATGGGACGAACTCAGTTCCATTATTTCTGTCACTCCATGTATCTGTGGTAATGCTAAAAGCATTATTGATCAACAAAATCAAGATCGTGCCATGGAGTTTCTTCAAGGACTCCATAATCGTTTTTCATCTATTCACAGTCAAATTCTCTTGATGTAGCCGTTTCCTTCAATTCAAAGTATCTACAATTTGGTACGTCAAGAAGAAAAACAACAAGAGATTAATATTCGAACAACTTCTACCGTTGATTCGGTAGCACTACAAACATCTAAACCATCATCCTGGCCTTCGGAAAAGCGACAACGTCCTTTTTGTGAACATTATAACAAGCATAGTCATACTCTTGCTACATGTTACCAGATTCATGGCTTCCTAGATAAGCAGGTGAAGAAATCAAGACTACCGTCATCCACTTCCGCTACTTTTGCTAGTCAATTAACATCTGAACAATACAACAAGCTTCTTGCACTTCTAGCCAAAGAAGAATCTGGTGGATCATCAGTCCATTTGGCAGGTACACCTCTCACTTGTTTATCCTCTTGTTGGATTATTGATTTAGGTGCTTCTAATCATATATGTACATCTCTTTCATTTTTTTCGTCATACTCTACTATTCATAAAAGTATATTAGTTCAATTGCCTGACAGTTCTCAGGCACCTGTGACACATAGGCACAATTCAATGTTCATCATCACTTACTTTCATGAAAGTTTTTCACATTCCATCTTTTAAATTCAATTTGTTATCTATTTCACAATTAACAACACATAGGCACAATTCAATGTTCATCATCACTTACTTTCATGAAAGTTTTTCACATTCCATCTTTTAAATTCAATTTGTTATCTATTTCACAATTAACAAAGTCAACAAATTGTGATGTAATTTTTTCATCTTTTGAATGTATATTTCAGGACCGTGCAACGAAGAAGAAAATTGGTCGGGGTAGTGCTCGAAATGGTCTTTTTTTTTTTTTTAATCTAAATGCAGATTTAGATTTTAATTATGCCTTTTCTTTCGCGCATCGTAATAAATTTGACCTATGGCATTCTCGTTTGATTTCATTGTCAAGAATTCTCCAAGTATTATTGCAAATAAAGATTTTGTTTGTGATGTATGTCCGCATGCTAAACAGTCGCGTCTTTCTTTTTCTCAAAGTACATCTTGTTATTCTCATTGTTTTGAATTAATTCATGTTGACATTTGGGGTTCTTTCTCTATACCTTCCAAAAATGGATCACGTTTGTTTTTTTAAAACTATTGTTGATGATTATTTAAGGTGTACTTGGATTTATTTAATGAAATATAAATATGAAACTTTCAACATGTTAATTCATTTTTTTAATCAAATCAATCGTCAATTCAACACGAAAATTTCTTGTATCAACTCTGGTAATGGGGATATTTTTCTTCATCAACTTCAAACCATTCGTTCAGACAATGGTTCTGAATTTCTTTCTATACAAATTTAAACATGGTTTCATGATAATAGAATTATTCACCAACGTAGTTGCATTGCGACCCCCCAAAAAATGGCGTAGTAGAACGTAAGCATCGGCATCTACTTGATGTTGCTAGAGCTCTACGATTTCAACCGAACTTGCCTCTTTCCTTTTAGGGTGAATGTATTCTCACTGCTACCTTTCTTATTAACAAACCTCCAACTCCGATCCTTAAATATAAATCACCACATCAAGTTTTACTTGGAATTGTTCCATCATATTCAGCTCTTCAAGTTTTCAGATGTTTATGTTTTGCTAAAAATATGAATATCCAACATAAATTTGATGAGCAAGCCAAACCCGGTATTTTTGTTGGTTATCCATATGGTCAAAAGGGATATTGCATATATGATTTCAAAACTCATCAAATCTATGTTTCTCGTGATGTCATTTTTCATGAGTCAATATTTCCATATCATGATCCTTCATCTCCTTCGTTAAAAAAATCAATTACCATTACTCAAATTAACGATGATAGAACATTTGAATACACTACACCACCTATTATTCCAACAAATGTTTCTTCTAGTATTATATTCCTCAGAATCTAGTTGATTATTCCAATGATTCTCCAGTGTCTCTTCCCACGTCTTCTTAGCTTGATAGCTCAACCAATTCTCCATCTATTTCTGAGGACACTCTCTCCAATAATTCTCCTTCAACAGCACCTGCTCCTATCATTAACAATCATCCTCAATGAATTCGTCACCCACCAAGTCATTTCAAGGATTATATTTGTAATCATATTTCACTCTCAACTGATTTTCCGCTAGCAAATTATATTTCTTTGTCCACCTAAGCCATTCTCATTGTGCCTTTCTAACAAATATAATTGAAAATCAAGAACCAAGATCTTATTCTCAAGCCATAAAATCTGCCGAATCGTGTGATGCCATTGCCAAAGAAATTCAGGCCCTTGAATCAAACAACACTTGGTCTTTATGTTCACTTCCCAAAGAAAAATCACCCATTGGTTGTAAATGGGTCTACAAAATTAAATATTAGTCTGATGGTTCTATTAAGAGATATAAAGCTCGCTTAGTTGCCAAAGGTTATACCCAAGTTGAAGGAATCAATTATCATGATACCTTCGCACATGTGGCCAAACTAGTTACCGTTCGTCTCCTTCTTTCCATTGTTGCCATTAAAAATTGGTCACTACACCAACTTGATGTCAACAATGCGTTTCTCCAAGGAGATCTCAATGAAGAAGTTTATATGAAACTTCCTCCCCGATTCTCTAGTAAGGGGGAGACTCGTGTATGCAAATTAAATAAATCTATCTATGGTCTTAAACAGACTTCTCGTTAATGGTTCTCTAAATTCTCAACCATTCTTATTCGCTGAGGTTTTCGTCAATCTATTTCAGACTATAGTCTTTTTACATATATTCATGATTGGATTTCTATTTTTGTTTTCGTCTATGTCAATGATAGTATTATCACTGGAAACAATGATGATACCATCTCAGACATCAAACAATTTCTTGCTCAATCTTTCTCCATAAAAGATGTTAGCAATCTTCGGTATTTTTTAGGTATTGAAGTATCTCGCTCTAAATGAGGAATTCTTCTATGTCAACGAAAATATACTCTTGACATTTTATCTAATTATGGTATGATTGATTCTCAACCATCTGATTTTCCTATGGAACAACATCTTCGTTTACGACCAAAAGATGGTACTCCCCTTCCTGATCCAGCAATCTATCGTCGACTAGTGCGAAGTCTTTTATACCTCACTGTAACAAGACCTGATATTCAATATGTTGTAAACAAACTTAGCCAATTCATGCAATTTCCTCATTCCACTCATCTTGATGCTGCCAACCGGGTTCTTTGTTATCTTAAAGGTACTGTTGGTAAAGGTTTATTCCTTTCTGCATCTAGTTCTTTTACTTTAGTCGGATATGTTGACTCTGACTGGGCCGGTTGTCCTACTACTTGTCGATCCACCACTGGTTATTTCACCATGTTAGGTTCTAGTCCTATTTCTTGGAAAACCAAGAAACAACCAATAGTTTCTCGTTCTTCTGCAGAAGCTGAATATCGTTCTCTCACTGCACTTACTTCTAAGTTGCAATGGTTAAAATATCTTCTTTCAGATCTTGGTTTCAACCATCCACAACCAATTCCAGTTCATTGTGATAGCCAAGCTGCTATTCACAATGCTGAAAACCCTGTCTTTCATGAATGCACTAAACACATTGAGATTGATTATCATTTTCTTTGAGAAAAAACTCAAGCAGATATCATTGCTCCTTCCTACCTACATTCTAGCGACCAATTGGCTAACCTTTTTACCAAACCACTTGGAGGTGACGCTTATCGCCGACTAATTCCCAAGTTGGGTGTTCTTGACATTTCAATCCCAACTCCAACTTGAGGGGGGGTGTTGGCCGAAATCAAGGAGTCCATAACATACCAATTTTTTAGGCTTTTAGTTATTGTAATAGATTTGTTAGGTTCTAATCTTTAGGCTTTTAGTTTTTATCTTTTCCAATATTTTTGCCTTTATTTACTGTAACAGAGTGTTAGTTTCCTACTTTTATGTATATTTTAATCTTGTAATCTGCCTATGAATTACACGGCAAGTGAATGAATACAACAAGTTTATAAAGCATTTTCTTCTTCTCTCTTTTGTGTTCACCATTATTCACATATCGGAGCTTCGGAGGCCGATGGCGAAAGAGAACAGAGCTCACAAACTTAGCGGCGGGATGGCAAATCTGATGAGATGGTAGATCCAATGGGTGGCAGATCGGAGACAGAGAGGATGGTAGCATGTTCACATAGGAAGGGGAAGAGAGAGAAAGAAATTCTAAAATAATTTAAATAAAATTTATGACATCAACATTGTGGCATTTTTTAACAAAACCTTTTAAGTTGTGGCAAAAATCAAACCACACATCCACCCTAATTTGAAAAAAAGTATACGGGCCTTTTTGGTACACAAGTTCAATTTGAGTTAAGTTAAAATTTTTAAATTTAAATAGTAATTTTTGTTGACTTTTCAGAAAAGACAAAAAACATGATGAAAAAAGTACAATTTAGTTTAAGATGAGTTAACGAACAAAACGGGCCCTACATTTATATATACTTCAAAACAAATATAAAACTTGATTAGAAACAGACTTTTAAGTCTTTTAATTAGGGACTTCAATAACGCACACGCCAATGTAAAAGTCCCCACGCGCATGCTTTAGTTTAGTGCTAATTAACTTCCTACTAGTCATCTTCCTTTTTCTTCCCCCTTAAGCAAAAATAATAATAAAAATAATAAAATTAAAATTAAAAGACCAAACTCACTAACAAAAAAAAAACGACAACGAGACCCAGACTCCCTCTCCTTCTCTCTCCCTCTCTCTCTCTCTCTCGACTATTTTCCCATTCTTTTTCTCTCTCCCCAAACACCACCCTCCCAGATGGTACAGCCGGCGAGCCCATCTCCGCCCAACCCCCAACTGACCCAGCAATTCCTGAGCTCCGTCCTCTCCCAGCGCGGCCCCTCTGCCCTCCCCTACTCCGAGGACACCAAATGGCTTATCCGCCAGCACCTCGTCTCCCTCTCCGCCGCCTTCCCCTCCCTCGAGCCCAAGACCGCCTCCTTCACCCACAACGACGGCCGCTCCGTCAACCTCCTTCAGGCCGACGGCACTGTCCCCATCTCCTTCCACGGCGTCACCTACAACATCCCCGTCGTTATCTGGCTCATGGAGTCCTATCCCCGCCACCCTCCCTGCGTCTACGTCAACCCCACGCGCGACATGATCATCAAGCGCCCCCACGCTCACGTCAATCCCTCCGGCCTCGTCTCGATCCCTTATCTCCAGAATTGGGTCTATCCGAGCTCCAATCTCGTCGATTTGGCCAAGAATTTGAGCGCCCTCTTCGGCCGCGATCCTCCGCTTTACTCGCAGCGGAGGCCGAATTCAAACCCTAACCCTAATCCCATCCCCAACCCCAATCCTAGTCCGAGTCCGAATCCGAGCTATGCACGTCCTGCGATTCCGCCTAGGGCTTATCCGCCTTCTCCGTACGGCGGAGGATCGTCGGCATCGTCGGTTTCGCGCCAGCATAGCGATGATCCGACGGAGGTTTATCGGAAGAACGCGATCAACAAGCTTGTGGAGGTTGTTCATGGAGATATATCGGCGATGAGGAAGGCGAGGGAGGTGGAAATGGAGGGGATGTTTAGCGCTCAGGCGGTTCTGAGGCAGAGGGAGGAGCAATTGGGAAAGGGGTTGAAGGAGATGCAGGACGAGAAGGAGGGATTGGAGCAGCAATTGCAAATGGTGTTGATGAATAGCGACGTTATGGAGAGTTGGTTGAGGGAGAACGAAGGGAAGAAGGCGAATTCCGAGAGCATCGAGGTTGACCAGGTGTTCGAGTGCTTGGATTCGCTGTCGAAGCAGATGTTGGATTGCACGGCGAGCGATTTGGCATTGGAGGATGTTGTTTATGCATTGGATAAAGCTGTTCAGGAGGGAGCGATCCCCTTTGATCAGTACTTGAGGAATGTGAGGCTGTTGTCCAGAGAGCAGTTCTTCCACCGTGCCACGGCTGCCAAGGTCCGAGCCGTGCAGATGCAGGCTCAGGTTGCCAACATGGCTTCAAGGATTTCGCAGTTCGTGTCGTGATAATGGAGATGAATGCGATGGATTGCCTTTGCTTCTGCTGAATTATCACGGGGTTCCGATGATGGAGATGTTATGCAAAGGAATGGTATCGAGGTCAGATTCTTGTGAAAAAATTTGTATTTGATAGGAAAAAATAGATACATTTTGCTGTAAGAATATGTTCTTGAAATAATTGTTGTGGCAGGAATCAATTTTTGGTTTGATTTTATATTCCATATATCAATGTCATATAAGTTCATTTTACTTCGAAGTTTTGGTGATTTGGTTGTAGATTATATTTTTTTCTTTCATAGATTTCTCATTCTGTTGCTGCATCATGCAAACGACGTCATGCTTTATAATAAAAGGTGTACTTGCTAAGAATTACTGTCGGTTTTTCGTTGAATCTGCAAGCTTCTAGTGAATGCCAATGCGTACGTTTTACTTTTGACTGAAATGAATGTGATGACATCATGAGACATGTGTATATAGATCTTGAGGACTGGTTTTGCAGAGACTCTTGGTGAAAATTTATAGACATCTCTGTGATTTTACACAAACTCGCTTTTAATAGCGGAATGGGACGGAGCCCAAGTATATCGGATAAGTCTTACAGCTAAATTCTATTGTCAATTCACGATTCTTTGGAGTAGTACGATAGATTCTGCATGATTTGAATGCTATAAAATCTTAATGTTGAACTGTGAACTTGGTCTTATAGCTAAATTCTATTGTCGTCCATGACATTCTTTGGAGTAGCAAAAGATAGATTCTAGATGATCCGAATGTTGAATGCTAAGGTGTTCAATGCTGAACTGTGAACTTTGAGAAATTTTAATATCTGATTTTAATGATAAAGGACTCCTTTTTCCTTGGTTCTTTGTGTCTTTATGTCCTATGGTGCTGATTGTTATCACCTTTCTTGATAGTGAAAGCCCGTATTTTCATTTGATTTCTTCAACTCAGTGCACAACGTGCTGAACTCGGTCTTTGCCTCTTGATTTTAAGACTTTTTATGTAGGACGGGATTTGGGGGAAAGAAAAATCACTGATGGATGTTTAGAATGCCTCTGATAATTGTATTCGATTCTTGTTTGTTTCTTATCTATCCTTTTGTCCTGAAGATGTTTAGAATGCCTGGTTTTATGCCATAGGTTGTATGGACAGGCTTTTTGGTTAATGATGATTCAAACTTTCAACGTATTGGTACCTGTCTTAATTTCACAGCTTTCTCTAGCACAAAACCACGATTGCAGGTTATTGCTTGTGTTAACCTGTTTCATTGTTAACTAGGTTTTGGTTAAAGTTTTGTTTTGTTTTTTGTTTTTTGTTTTTTTTTCCTTCTTACAAATGTTTATCTTTGTTGCTGGAAATGTTCTGAATGATGCTGGCTATTTAGCCAAATACATATTGTTTGTTGTCGTATATAAAAGTTGTTATATGTACAATAATTTATCAACACATATATCATTCAATATTTATGACTCTTCCATTTCATCAGAAATAAGAAAATTTCAATTGGACCAAACACACGGCGACCATCACTTATGGTCCCCTTGAATATTATATATGTATATATGTATATATATATATATATACACACACACTATACTATGTTATATTTGATCGAAATGCCTCCAATCAACTAGACTGCCATCCGACAACTTCAATTTCTTGGTACACCATGTTATCGTCTATGGTCCATGAATGAGAAAAACGAGGAACAATGGCGGTGAAAAACAATATTGTATACATAACACTTGTCAGATCTTAATTGGTAACAGTTCAAGAAATTCTAAATAAGAAGCATCGCCAAATAAGAATTTAGAATATAGTAGAGTCTTTTTGGACCATATGCGGAGGGACTACTGTCAAAAATTTTCGGCTCGATCAGCTAGCTGAACCTTACAGGTATCCTCAATTAGGTTTCATCTCCAACTAATTGTCCATAAACCAACCTACAATCTCTCAAAGGGCCGGAGGTAGTGCGAAATTTTCGACTTACCAGATATTGGAGTTTGCCTCGTTCACTACCCTAGGGAAGTCCTTGGTACTGAAAATCGAACTTCTATAGCTCGGTTTGCATCTAGGATTTAAGTATGAGACTGGTACGCCAATAGACTTCCCAGCAGCTTGTTCGCCACACAATCTTCAACAACTTCGTTGTTCTGATTATATACAATCCTAGCTGAAAGTTGTAGAAGTAATATATGACCTACAAAGAACGAAAATAGCATCTTAGAAGTAACGAGAAGAGAAAAAGGCGAGAGACAAACAAACAAAAGAAAATCCGGACTACATTAGTAGTAAATTAAACAAGGAAACCAAAATTTGTTCAAAGATAATGAATGGACTGCCCAGACAATATTCTTATCCGTTTGTGAAATGAAAGTCAAACTAGCTCGCTCCAAACTTGATGAATGGTTAAAAAAGAGTTTTCTGCGACTATCTTTCCTATGTATGACCACAACTACTACTCAAAAAGGTTGAGAAAAGATTGTTTAAGAGAAATCTAAAATGGTTGTAAATGGGAGTAATAGTAACAATGGAAAAGGACTAGTGGCTGCGAGAATGTTGCGTCTTCCCCAAACACCCCCCCCCCCCCCCCTCTCTCTCTTTCTCCTTTTATAGTGGCTACCGACAGCTCTTAATCTCACGAACTGAGGACTTTGGAGTTGCACCAATAAATTTAACGACCCTCAAACTTTATTCAGCATTAAGGCAGTGAAGGATCAATTTCCTACCTGATTGACGAGTCTATTTGAGCTAAGCTCGTGAGAAAAGCGCGCAGCAATTTTCATTAAACATCTGATATGATGGTCCACAAGAGAGAGTGTTGCTAAACCTGGTTTAACAGGTTTACCTGTAGCATATTTTCCTGCACGTGCTAAAACTAGTCAGAGCTCATCATGGTAACCAAAAACAAATGAATTATTGTAGTTGTTGGAAAATATATAGCTAAAAATAATGTCGACGTCAGACCTAAGAAATTATATCTTTTGGGACGAAAATAAGAAAATAAATAAACCACAGTTAGAACGCAAGGAATTGCAAGGGAATTTAGATCTGAAACTGAGCGATGCGGAACAAACATTGTTAGAGGATCGAATGACTGATTGTTAGCTATCTAATTATCCTAAGAGGTTGCAATATTTAATTCAGAACAACAGCCAATCCAATTGCCAGCATGTTTTACCGTACAACAGAGTTACCATTTTAATTTTTTCCACTCGATTATTTAATTTTTCAGACTACTAATCTGCAATAAAGGGTGGAAAGAAACTATGAAAAAACAGTTAACAAGAAGCCTAACCCTGCTACAGCTTCCTTGCCCTGCAAAGCTGCAAAATTTGCAAGTTCACTAATGGCCTCGAAATTCTTTTCAGCCATAGCCTCTTTATCAAAAATGGCATCTGATAAAATAACCGAGGATGCTCCCTTGGCTATGTAATCCCCAATCGAATCTGATCAGAAAAAGGTGGAAAAAAATCAATAACTTGGGTATTGATCCTAAGCATTGTCGAATTGATCTATTTCTTATAGCAGAATTTGTACTGCACCATGAAAGAAAAAGTCATCTATTTCGTATTTTTTTCACCTTTTTTTTTTTTTTTAAAGGATTGATAATGCAATGTTAAATACAAGTTAAGAATTGAGGTTGTTTGACAGCAATAAGCAAAAAGCACTCAAATATGCATCACACACACACGTGCACGCACGTACGCACACACATAAAGTAAGGACCAAAAACTTTGTGATACAATAGGACGCAAGCTTTCCTCCAAGTTAAACATTGCAAAAAAGAAAATATACCCCTTTTTTTTTTTGTATATTTTATCTGCTTCGTATACACGAACTGTTAACTTTAAATAAGAATGATATGTGATAGAACGCACCCATAGTGATTCCTTGAGAAGCAACCATTGAGATGTGTGAAAAAGCCTTCTTGATTGCTGATATATAATTTACACCTCCTAATGCTGAAACAGGATAAACCTAATTCTCCGAATAATGTGAAAATTACAACTTTGGAACCATATTGATTACATCTGAATCTTAATATCAACGAATTTTAACAGGATGAACGTACAAAACTTACCTTGACCATTTTGGCACCAGCATCATGTGCATACAATATCTGCAAACAACGATAGGTGCTTATTCTCATGTTAATGGTAAAGTAATCAACAATCATAATGTCTAACAGAGTGTTGCGACACATAAAACTCTCAGATAAAACATACATAGATTTTTCAGTTGCAATGACAAGAGTAGAGACTCAAAAGATAAACATCACAACAAGTCACGCTAAACTGAAAGCCTGGTGAATTCTTAGAATATCTAACCTCTGTTGGAGTCATTGCACCAGGTATGTACAACACTTCACCATGCTGGAAACCATCCATAACATCCTGATGCGTGGTTAAATATATTAAAGAAATGGAAATAAACATCCTAAAACTTCTTTTATTGGACTTTAACATGGAAAGTTGTGATAGCTGACAAGGAGATGGACAGAAACTGGCTAGACATCGAAGCTTACCTTCACCATAGCAGGGCTCATAAGGAATTTGGCTCCAGTGCGTACTGCCTTTTTAGCATCCTCGACACTAAGAACAGTCCCTACCTGAAGAATACTTGGTCACTTGAGAAAATGTGAGGAAAACAATTCTAAGAAACATATCATTGGACCCAATGTCCTGAAATCTAAAAGCAAAAGAAAATTAATACTCCTAAGACTGTTGTAGGATAGTCATGAACCAGCTGCTGCAGAACCTGAAAAAAGAAAAAAAAAAAAAATTTATAAACTATTGTACCGCGTTTTGAGAGAGATATAAGCAAATATGAGGACAGAAAAATAAGAGAGAAAAGAATAGCACAACAAGAAGAGAGAAGACCGTATTTTTAACAACCTCAAACACACCTGGGGTGGACACTACAATCTCCAGCTACACAAAAAAGAAAAAAGAGAAATAAAAACAAAATATTAGAAACCCATCAGTAGGAGATAGAGCATGAACATATACTTTTCCATGTGTCTCCAAAACCAACGCAAAGACTCGGTAACTATTTCGACACACCAACAGAAGTATGTTTCAACTTTACAAATTACAGGACGAGCAATGCAATGGAAAAGCCAATCAACAAGAACATGAATTTAAATGCAATTTTTTTTTTTTTTTTTTTTTTGGAGACATGTCATGTGGGATCGTAACTTCTTAAAACAACACAACTAATTTGTCCGTCAAGTGCTCCAGTTATCCAATGTCATAGCAGTGTTCACATTTCAAAAGATGCAGCAAATTGTTGAGCCAGTGATGCTTGATGTGTAAAATAACTTGCATTATTCTCTTTCTGCACAGACCAATAACTAAAAATTGACACGAATGATTAATCTATGAAGAGAACTCATAAGAAAAGACTCACAACTGAGATTCCACCAGAGAGCGCAGCACGTGCAGCTTCCATTGCCAACTCTGCGCTACAAAAAAAGAACCATACAATAAGCCAGTTTACAGCAACATCGTCGACTTGTGTTATAATTGCGCACTAATTTTGTTTTTTTCCAAAAGTAAATCTGCTAATTGATGAGAATTGCTTGAACATAAAGTTGGGTTTTTTTTCCCCCCAACCCCCACCACCACCACCACCCCCCCCCCCCCCCCAAAAAAAAAAATCTAGGCCAAGCCAGGGCAAGCTTTCCTGAACTCAGAAGAACATCCGTTTTCCCAATATGAAAGGAGTCTGAAGTTTGCAACTGATTCTATCTCTACAGTTTTTTGGGATTTTATATGGAAAAGGGATAACGAAAAGAACAAGTCGGAAATATAGTCAGCTTCCCCTGCTCAAGATAGCAGCATTTTTTCTCAAGTTGCTTCTGTTACTACAAAATTTTAAATTTGACACGAACCTTTATTTTCTTCCTTACTAATGGTCTTAGACTCAGAAAATCATTTTGGCCAAATTTCTATGCCAATGCCAAAATTTGGCATTTGGATAAGAAAAAAATTCTCCAATGCATTGGCATATCACATCCCAAATTTTGACATTATGGTTGCTTATGTTGACAACATCCAAAAGACTGAAACTTTTTTGTTCTGAATTTTCAAACTACTATCGCTGACTCCGATTTGCCGCCTCTACTTAAACATTAACCTTGTAGATTAACATGCCAACCTCGTTAAGACGGCCTAAACTTTCCCTACCTCGTTACTCCAAATGTATAGCTATAGAGAAAAAAAAAAAAAAAAAAAAAGCAGCAAAATTGTGTATAGAAATGGTTTTGACTGTGTCGTTAATGCAATAACGAATAATAAACTCTCACCGGAACGAAACAAAGACAAACAAATATGGAGAAGAGCGAGAAGGGCTAAAGTAAACCTATTGGAGCGAAGGCAAGCGATGACACCGGAGCTCTGAATTTGAGCCACGGTTTCGTCGACGAGTGACGAACAAGGGCGGCGAGCGACGCGACAGAAGCTTGGGGCTCGACGAGGAAGCGGCGGCAATGGCGGTGGCGGTGGCGGCGAGCTTCGAGGGAGGACCAGACACGGTGGAGGTGGAGGTGGAGGGCCTTTGTGGAGGCTCAAACTGAGAGTCGGAGTCACCATAGCCACGGCTTCGTCTCCAATTGCCAGAGTAGAGTAGGAGACAGTCCAAAGCTAGCTCAGTGCCTGAAAATGTGGTTTTTTTTTTTTTTTTTTTTTTTTGGGGGAACAATGAAGTCTAAAAATGGAGGTTTACGTGTTAATTTTAGCGGGATTTTGTGTTCTGTCTGATGGGAAGTAGATATGGTTGTGTTTGTACGCTTGATGACTTTGAAAAGAAAAGAGAAAAAGGTAAATTGCTCCCCGCTCTTTTTACGAAATTACGATTTAATTTCTAATCTTTATTTATAATTAAAAAGGTTTTTAATTTTTTTTAATATTGTAATTTGATCCTTGTTACAGTTGCAAAATAATTAAAAAAAAATTTGTTTTTAAGAGGCGTGAATTAAATTTAAAAAAAAATTGAACTAAAACTACAACGGTAAAGTTTTTTGTCATTGTTTATCAATTTGCATTTTTAGATTTTTTTTTAATGAACTAAGTTTATAATAAAATTTAATTTAATTTTAAAGTTCCAAATTTAAAAAAAAAGTGAATTTATATAGTGGTATATATGATTTTAAATCAAATGAGATACTAAATTTTAAATGCAAGTACTTAAAAATAAAAATAAAAAATTAGGTGAAATCTAAGTTATGCAAATGTAATAATTAAAAATTTTCAAGGGTAAATAAGGAATAAAATTGTAAAATATTTTGTCATAGAAGAAAAATTATGAGTCTTTGATTTTAGAAGCTAAAAATAGCATTTTTAAAAATCCCAGGGCGTCCCAACTCGGAGTCCCTGCTTTTTATTAATAAATATTAAAAAATAGATAATAGATTACATGTATATTGCATATAAGTTGAATTATATATATATATATAAAAAATTAATTATCTTTAAGTTGAATAATATTTTTATTTCTATAGTCGGTGAACATTGGCTTTGTTGAAGTGCTTTATAATGGGGGAAGAGACTTCAAAATATCTGTCCTCAAAAGTCACATTACCCAATTCTCCTTTCCGAACGAAGCCAATAAAGATAGGTGGACCCCCTTAGTCCCAACAACACAAAAGTGCATTATTAAATTCCAAAAATTCTATATCAAAGAAAAAATATATATCATAAAAATCCTAAAAATGCAGTTTTACATTACCCCCAAAAAAAAAAAAAAAAAAAAAAAAAAAAAAAAGCCAATTTATATTAGAGAAGAGATAAGAAAAGAGTAGCAAAGCAGACTTGCAGCGTATAAAGATAGGCTATGGCCATGGCTTTGAATCCATTTTTCTTACCAAATCCCTTTTCTTTTCCCAAAACTAAATCCATATTAATCTCCGATCACACATTTTTTCCCTCTTATTCAAACTCCACATTTCACTCCAAAACCAACGAGTCCAAGAAGGAATTACTAGTTCCAAGAGTCGCCTCAATCCCATACCAACCCCTCAACGTGGACTACTTGGAGGAAGAGTTCAGCGGCCACGGCGTCACCTTCCAAGGCATCGGCGACAGCTGCGTCGCTAAGATGCGGTTGGCGAACCGGAGCACGGCCATCCTGATGCTGCCAAGTGGCTTGATCACCTCCTACAAGACTGCCATGTGGCATGGAGGCACCGACGAGGTGCTGCACTCGTCGGTCAGCGAGGAGGACAATGGCGATGGACGTGGTGGTGCTGTTGTTCGTGGCGGGGTTTCTTTGGCGTTGGAGTTTTCGAGTGGTGATGGCGTTTCTTGGTCGCCAAGTAACTGGACTCTTCGGAGCATCGAGGGAAATTCTCAGGATAAGATTCGGGTGTGCTTTTGTTCTGTCTCTTTAAAGAAGGAAACTATGTTAATCTACAGTTTCTACTGGTTTCAACTATTTAGTGTTCAGATAAGTGCATTGGATTAGCATATTCCTACACTAGTTTAGTTTATTGGTTTTAGGCGTTTTTGCCTCCTAAACTTTTAATTGCGGCGAATTACTTCCTAAATTTAATAATATGTTTGTAGAATGCCCCCAAATTGATGAATAGTGTTGACTTTGGAAAGTCACGTTCTCTCGCACGTGACATGATATACTCCGATTGTCATATAAAGTTTCAGTCTTTTTCTTTAAACGAGCACACATGACGTGTATGAGAGTGTTTCCATCCAAATTTTAAAGTTGCAATCGATTTCGGGGTAAACTCTGCAATCTTTGTTACATTCTAGTGGCAATTTGGCAAAATTAAAGTGGCTAGTTATTTAAATTGGCCAAAACTTTCCAGTTCCTTTTCTGTTAAATTTCTTTGTTACTAGTTTTTTTCTTTAAAAAAAAATTCACTTTTTTGATTTTGTGGCGATTTTTATGGTTATTTTCTGTGATCCTGCTTACTAATTTAAGCCAATCTCTTTGAGAGGAAATAATTAATCTGTCGAATGCAGGTAGAACTTATCAGCACTGATCCGGGAGAGAAAGTGGAAATAAAATACATTGTGACTCTCAAAGAAGCCGAGTTAAGCTCAGATTTTGAGATCTCAAACTCTAGATCTGCCCCAATCCAACTTACTGGATGTGTTTTAAGCCATCTGAGAGTAAGCACGCCAGATGCAACCTACGCAATAGGATTAGAACGATCGAACTTCTTTAACCGACCTCCATATTTGTCGAGCTTCAGTCTTCTTCCTCCAGACTTTGGACAGAAAAAGAAATCCGAACTTAGCCAGATGTTGGATAAGATGCTAATCTGGCAACCAAAAAATCGAAACAACGGTGAGGAAACAAAGAGTGGTAAAAAAGAGTCAGAAGAAGAAATGGAGGGTGAGGAAACCGACAACTACAAGCATTTAAGGGAGGAAATGAGTCGAATATACACCTTTGCACCCCGGAACGTGACAGTGATCGACAGGGTACTTATCTTATCCTATAGAAACTAAACTCTAAATCCCGATTTCAATTGCACACGACGCTTATACTGGAAATAATTGTGTTTAACAAATCTACCCCTTTTTGTTTTGTATCTAATCTTCACTCAGATTCTTTTACACTGGTTCACATTATCAGTCGACATTACATTATGGCTGCTGACTGCGACTGTTCCTAATCTTTCATATGCTAAAACAAAAGGGAAAAATGGAGTTTGATTCACCAAAAAATCTTTTCTTTTGTACATCACAACTCCTTTGCATAACTTGTTTGTTTCGTAACGAAAAACTTTCATTACAAACTTTGTACAGCCATTGACTGAGACTGGTCATTGACAGTTTTTACTTTTTCTATTTTCATTGTAACAGGGTAGAAGAAATTCAATTATAGTGGGAAGAAAAGGATTCGATGAGTTATACATGTTGAGTCCCGGTTCGGATCATGAATATTATGGCAAGTATTCTTATATATCTGTTGGCCAATCAGCCATGATTAAACCATTGGTTGTGGGTGCTGAAGAAGTGTTACGCATTGGACAGGACTTGTACAATCCAAATCTCTAAGTTATGCTCAACGTTGAACTTTATGTCAAGTACGTTTTATGCGCACAAGTTTTGACTACAAGAGAGTAGAAAGACTAATATTTCTCATAACTTGTAAGCAAGAAAAGTTCTGTGTTATTTTTTTTTTATTTTTTTATTTTTAACCTAAACAGAATAAATTATTTGTCTAACTTCGATATTGATTAAAGAATGTAGCATACAATTCCACCAGCAATGAAAACAGCAACCCTTTACATTTTTCAGTTCGTTAAACATCTCTGATCTTATGTTTTGCAGTACAGTTACATTGGTAAAGGCAAACTTACTTCCTCGGACTCCAAAATTTAGAAATATACTATCATATTGAAATCCTGATTTACAATATCAAAAGAATTTGACACACTAGAAACAAGAAGTTTAGGTTGGAACAAGATAACAAGCTTCATCCTGATTACTCAACAAAAAGACGGGAGTAAATGCAGCCAGTAGTGCAAACGATAGTCCACAGACGAACTTTAGAACAGCCTTTGGACGATCGGATTTCATCTCAGGAATCATCTGATGAGGAACTTGTAAATGAGGATCTATAGGAATGTCTTCGGTTGATGACACGGATTCAATGTCATCTTGGAACTGCTCAACATCAGCATATAAGCTTTCGTTCTCTCCGTCTCCGCATTCGTATTCATCGGGTGAAATACACTTTGGGTCACATCCAGAAACTGGGCTCCACTCAAAATCACTGGGGGAGTGATATCTGGACCTCACTTGTTTCTCAGGATATTTGGGGTTGGTATTATTCAGATCCTGAAGAGAGTGAACAAGCTTCCTTGGAGTTCTGTAGATATCGTTGTCCGTATTAATTGGATTGCGTGACCTCTAATGCACAAGAGTAGAAAGTACAATATTAGTCGTAAAAAGAAGGATGAAACTAGTTGTACACAATGAAAATGACATAGTTTCAGAAAAATAAGCTTCAGATATTGCCCCAAAAAATAAAGCAAGGCCTTACTAAGAAGTTCAATCAGTAGGGTCGCCTAGTTTATAAGTACAGATAAATTGCCGAAAAGAAAAGCAAAAACAAAACAATCAGGTATCTTAGGGATCATAGTTTATGTTCTATAAATGGAATCCCCAGCAAGCAATATTTTCGTGTCAATGTTTCGAATTATTGCTTTTCAATTTAAATTTTGAATTACGTCAGATAACCGATGTAGCGACAGGTTCTGAAGCAATTTGTTTTTAGATCAAAAAAAGTAAGTCGTAAAGATATATGCAACTTACTAGGGGACTCGATGCAGCGCTTCTAGAGATTCCATGTCTAGGAGTGTTCCGTGAGAATGCCAAGACTTCTTCTTCACTGTTCCCTTTGTTTTTAAAAAATCTTTTGTTGTTAGATTGTTCGAAGAACGAGTCCGAGACACCCCTTGGACTAGCAATCTCTGAGAAGAAACCTTCCTTGAAAGACACACCAACTCCACCATTCTCAAAACTCCATAGCTTTTGCTCAACACTCCTGCAGTCACTATCCAAGTATTGAATGTCCTGCCTTGTTAAAATCGGCGAATCGATCAACGAGTCATATTCATCAAAGGAGTAAAGGAAATGTGAACCAGGTGATGCAGATGCAGGAGATTGATAGCCAGCGCCCGATAAAGTCCTCGGGCCGTTGTCCCTCCTACTAAAATTAGATCCAGTCACCGAGCCGTGACCTTTATGGGATTTGGACCCACTTTCTGAAGCTATTCTCTTTGCAATTTGTAATGCTTCAAGAGCAGCCCCTTTAATATATGGCAGCTGATCACATTGACACTTTTCCATCTCCTCGATTATTGACTGAAGCTCGGAGCGTATGCTCCATGGGTCCAAACACTTCATTAAAAATTTAACCATTTGAACAGCAGACAGTCGTTTCTGAGAATTACCTTGTTCTATCCCAGAATTTAGGATCCTTAATCCAGATTGTACCAGTAACCTACCATACGGTTCAACAGCCACAGCATTGCGTTTTGCTAGATCCATAACAAGACCCATGTGTGCATTCGTCTGTGCAAAATTTTCCTCTAGAGCCCCGGCCACGTTCTGACAAACCTTGTTAACCATCTCATATGACGCGAATCGCCAATTGTCATTTTCCACAAGAGCCTTTAAGCAAAGGGCAGCTCCTGAAGTGATACTCTCTTGAGAACCCAAGAGAGAATCCGCAAGAGGATTGCAGAGTGAATGAACTATATGTCTCTTTCTCTCTTCGGGAGTGCTTGCGTCAATACCATATCTGGCAATCGCGGGAACCACCCTTGAGCATGCATTCTGTAGGGGAAAAGACCCTCCGCTCGAAGCCAAGGTCTTGATTATAGAGTCCATGATGTCATCTATCAGAGGCACTATTTTGGGGCCGTGAACACGAGCAAGAACTTCATAAAGAGAAATTGTGCATTCTCCGGACAAAGAACCAGCTTCTTTATTTCGAGAAACTTCAGCAAGAAAGAGAGGGATTGCTTTTGAGTCCATATCTTTCACAAAGGAATGGAGTGCCTTCATTGCTGCTCTGCGACTATCAGCATCTTTGTCAAAATTTTTTAGCTCTTGCTGTAGTATTGGGTTTAGATTCTTGCCCATAGGTGACCTTTAAACACCAAAGAAAAACGAATTATTCACTGCGAAGTTGATAAAGTTGCAACAAAAACTGATCTACTTACACAACTATAAATTCCGAAAACCACATAAACTAAACTCTGAAAAAACGAACTCGATTCGTCAAACTTCAGAAAATAAAACGAACCACCAACAACATGAATATGGAGAATCATAATCCTTCCTTCACCAACAAAAAAAATAAAAAATAAAAAAAAAATCATAAAACCAGAAAATTAGTCACAAGTCACCATTGACCCGGGACGGAAACTAAAATCAGAAGAAAAATTTTCCCAATAAAATAGATTACAAAGCACCAAATTGCAAATTATGAAATCCATTTCAAAAGAATCAAAGTAGCACCTCATTTTTTGCAACCACTACGAGATTTTAGTGAAAAATCTCAGATTTTGAATTGGGTTTCCTGCTTGTACAACAAACGAAAATATGAACCTAACCCAAAAGTTTCAATTTTTTCCCCCAAATCTGATTTACAAAAACCAAAAATACCATATGATTTTCGATTCCCAAATCAGGAGAATTTAAACTCAAATTAGCAAATGGGTATCTCGGATCTTGCAATAAATGACGCAAATTGAACAAAAAAATTTCTGGAAAAGAAAAAAAACAAAAACAAAAACAAAAACAAAACAAAGAACTTGTTTCGTTTGATTCAAGAACTCAGAAATACCTGAAAGCTCTCTTGTTTTCTTTGTCTTGTTGTTGTTGTAGAGGGAGTGTTCTGGGAAGAAAGAGAAAGAGAGTAAAGTAACGTTCAGTTGAGTTGGGATTTTGATTTGAGGATGAATTCCCGCGGAGATTTCGGGGGTGATTGTCTGCCTGGAAAATGGATGGAGATTTTCTTTTCCTGTGTATTCAGTGGAGCCTGTTCCTTTTCATTTCAAAATCTTTTCTTCAAATTCCACCGCCATCCTTTCCATGCGGGTCCCTCTATGCCTTTGATCTTCTTGGACGATAGTACCCCTCTTTTAAAGGAATTGACTCATATATCCTTTTATTTGTGTATCTTTTCGTGTCCCCCGATGCTATCATGACTCATATTTACTAACATTACTTTTATAATAATATAATTAAAAAAACTATTTTTTTTAGAACAAAAAACTAATTTTATTGACGTATTATGATATTATTGGAGAGATGTGAATAAGTGACGTATGAGTTGAATCCTTAAAGTAAAGAATAGTGCTAGGAACACCAAGTTTAATATCAATTTTTTAAGTACTAACTCACGTGTCATATTTTTATTGGTAGATGCAATCAATTGATGTGATAATACTTTAAACACCTATCAATTAAAAAATAACAACCCATATGTTACATACATTGATGATTAAAAGTTAAGAATAGAGTTGGTGTCCTTAGTATTTTTCTTAAGTAAATTGTTTGGAATTTTCACATACTTTTAAGCTCCTTCTAATCTATTTTAACTATAATTTCTCTCTCCCTAAAGCTACGTTTGGTAGAGCCGAAAAGTGGGAGAAAAAAGAAGAGTGGAATAATTTTTAAAGAGAAAATAGGATTTTATGTTGTTTGGTAAAAGAGAAAAGCGAAGAGAAAAAATAACCTATGAGTTCCATCATTTTTATCTCTCAAAAAATGGAGAGATTAATTCGGGAAAAACTTAATTAACATGTATAAATAGTTAAAAATTATCATTTTATCATTATTTTTTAACTAAATTAACATTAAATAATTAAGAAAATGTCATTTAGTTTATCAATATTTTATTTCCTCGTATCATACTAAACAAGAACGAAAACAATGATTTTGTTTTTCTCCTTTCTATATAATTTATAGATTTGTAATTGTTGTTTAGTTTTCTTATGATAAAATATAGAAGATTCCGTGATTACCGGTTAGTAATCACCTGGTATCTTGCTGGAGGAGGTGGTTATCAATTGGTAACCAATTGCTATACGACCGGAGGTGGTAGTTATCAGTTGGTAAATGTTTGGTAACCAATTGGAAACTATCTGGTATCCCACCGGAGGTAGTGGTTAACGATTGGTAGCCATTCGATAACCATTTGGTATCCCGCCAAAGGTGACGGTGGGATCGTTTTCACTTTATCCCCTGAACTTTAAAAACTCTCATATTGTCTCTAAACTTCGAGTACCTTTTCTATCTTAATTTCAATTAAAAATAGATGGCAAAATAAAAGGGATTTATAATAAAAACAAACAGAAAAAACCACGTGATTACATTTAACTCATGTTTTCCATCTGTTTTTAACTAAAATTTTAATAAAAAGGATAAAGTGGATTAAATTCAAGGTTGAATGAGTAAAGTGGGATTTTTTTTTTTTTTTTTTGAAGTTCAAGCGACAAACTGAGAAGTACCCAAAGTTTAGGGGTATAAATAGGAATAATCCAAAGGAAAATCAATTCATTTTATCCCATTCACATTTTCTCGTCGTTATACATTTTATCTCCTTCCTCTTTTCTTTCCCTCTTACCAAACGAAGCTAAAAGGAGAGGAAGCCTATGGATGCCAAAGAAGATCTTACCGGATTATACACTATCGTAAAGCTACTTTGAAAAAGGGAATTTTGTTCAAAAAGGGTACTAATTTAAGTCTTAAGAGTCATACCAATTTTGATTACGCTGAATCAATCATGGATAAGAGATCAACGACAACCACTTGTATTAATATAGGAGGGAATTTGGTGCCATAGAGGAGTAAGAACTAGAGTTGTGAGATCTAATGGAGAGGCCGAATTTAAAGCAATGACACATGGTCAACTTGCAATAACAAGTGGGCATGTTACATCTTGAAGATCTTAAGATTAAGTGAGCATAGCCAATAAGGCTTTACTGCGAAAATAAATCAGACAATAATATTGTTCATAATCCAGTTCAACACGACAGGATTAAGCATGAGAGAAATTGGAAAGTCGTTTGATTTGCACTCTATATGTTTCTTCAAATGGTCAACTGATGGCCTAAAAAAGGATTGGGTAATTTTAACATTCTAGGCAATCATAAGGAAGATGGAGATGGATTTTCACTAGCTTGAGGGAATATTTATTATTTTACACTCTCTTTGGTAGTTTATAATTGTTAAAATAAGCTCCTAATACATTATGTTGAAATACGTTTTCAATTAGGCTGTAAATAGATAGTCAGTCAATGAGGGTATCAAAAAGTTATCTTGATAGTCGATGGGGTATCAAGAGGTTATCTACTAGACTCGTATGAATAGGTTTTCTATGGGTATCTATTATAAGCTTAAATGATCCTACATATAGTTTCCATGGCTCCTATTGTACTGTATATAAATAGTTATACAACATTATAACCTCCAAAACTTGTTACATTCACAGCTTACCCCTATACTTCTAATTTTATTAATGTACCCTCTTAAAACTTTATAAATTATTACAATGTACTTATTTGACTTAATTTTTCATTAAATTAATCACGAAAAGCCTAAATTCATCTTATATGAACAAGAAAAACCTCATTTCCAACTAAAAATTTCCAAATATAGTACAAGTCAAATATTTAATTAATTAAAGTCAACAAAAGGAGAATTATTACAACGATTTAAAAACTAAGGGGAGCAAATTGTCAAAATTAACAATTCAGGAGGTAAATTATCAAATGATAAAAGTTAAAGGGGCAACAATATCATGTGCACTATAAAAACCAATGTCTTCTTTTGGTTAATTAATGTAATTTTTCACAATACCACATTTACTATCGAGAGATAATTCAATTAAAACAATGATGATTACGAGATCTTCAATTAAAGCAAGGCTCTTTTTTTTTTTTTTTTTTTTTTTTTTTTTCCCCCCTCCAATATTTACTTTGTACCATCAATATCCTTGATTCATTGTTATACAAATAACTGCAACGTACAAAGTTATGGACATTTTTTGGATTATTTAACGAAATAAACAATTAAAATGTTGCATGTACAAGCCGGCAAAAGAATATATATCCTTTTGGATTGTTTCTTCAGTCTCCCATGTTCTCCATTTGCCAAAAAAAAAATGATGAAGAAGAAGAAAATCTAATAAAGGAAAAGGAAAACAGTCATCAAGTTCTGAATTTTGAAGATAGAAGATTCCTAATAAAATCTAAAATCCAGGCAAAACGGAGAGGTCCGCTACGCCTCTCGGAAGGTCAGCAATCTTCTTCAGCAGCGCAAGCCTGTTGTTCCGAATTCTTTCTTCTTCCTAAACATAGGCATAGACAATTATTTGCAGTCTATAATTTTCACTTTAGAGCCTCTGGTAAGTAAACTTTATAGAGAACCAATTTCTTTCAAATAGATTGTCTAAATTTACTGTTTTTAATGCTTGTTATGTCAATCCAGTATAACTAGTAACCGGATAGATGACTTTTCTAACTCTAATATTGCACGCAAGGTACCACAACAGGTGAATATAGTTACGTTTATGAACAATCATACCTTTTAATTATATTTTCTAAAATCCATAAATACAAACACAATATGCAAGTATCTAAGCATTGAAAATTCAGGAGGTTTTAAAAAGGGGTGTAAATTTCCCCATCCCTTTCTCGATATAATATTTTTATTATTCTTATTTTTTAAACGAACAAGAGAGAGCAATGAACATCAAAGCCCTCTAGTACATCCGAACTAAGTTGACACATACTTGGGAACAGAGATTTTCATTAAACTTCATTTTGTTTTTATTTCATAAAGGAATTACGTGACATTCTAGATTAATTCCTTATAGAAAGTTTATCTTTAGTGTCCCTGTGCCAACAGTGTGGTTTGGATGGGGGGTGATGAAAACGTCTACAGTGCCTAGGAGCAAATTCTCAATCCTTTTGGGCCTGAGTCGGAGCCGCACATGGGTGGCATCTAGATGGCGCGTCGCTAGCCCCGACAATTTGGCCAATATTAATTTTCCAATGACTGTTATTAAATTATCGGATTAGTGTCATTATTAATCTCATTATATCTCTTTAATTCAATCTGAGAGATTTTTTTCTTAATGCTATTTTAAATGAACCATTTATAGTGGGCAGCAAGCAAGGGAGACATACCACCATTACAAAGACGGAATCAAAGAAATCCTCAAGTGGTTGTAGCAGTTCCGCCGATGCATCAAAAAACTCATCAACCTCAATACCTGTTGGAAAAGCAATATCAAGCAAAATTTCCATACTTCTTATATTGCTTAATTGTTTTTGGGAGATGTGCAAAAAAAAAATGTTTGTAAAGCATACTTTTAGTAAATGACCCTGAAGAGAATACCTTTCCTAAAAAACAGGTAAATCCCTAATCAACTTTGGTGGTAAATCATAGATTGACATCGGAAAATTAGGGATTAATCCATATCAATTGGCTGAGAGTTGGGAATACTATCATATAAACGCAAAGCTGAACTTACCTAAATATATTTTGCTCTTCACTGACAAGAAAGAACTCCACAAAGCTTTCTCTTCTTTTGTCTCAAACAGAGCCTCATCGACCTGTTCGGATTATTTGCAATCAATGTGAGGAGACACTTTCAATTATAGAATTTTAAAAGAACTTTTTGGTTATTGTACTTATAGTGTTTGTATGATGAGTTAGAGTGGCAGCACAGTTCATTTAACTAAAACAATTATTCCAATAGTCATTGGTTGATTAATCATAGGGATACAAAATCAGCGGGGATGTTCTTTAAATTGCAGACTACATATCAGTCCTTTCAATCACATGCACTAAATAACATATAATTATAGTAGACTGCTTGCTTTTATACAGTTGACATATTTGTACAAAACATACGATATCTCTTGAGAATAAAACAGTTAAATTTCTTCATTCAGAAGAAACTATGAAGCAATTGAAGGAGAAGCTAAAGAATGTGCAACGACATATTTTTAAGCTAAAAAGAAGAGGAATTTATTGTCATCTAATGAAAAAGGTACCTCGATATCAGGTTTTACATCCTTTCCACGAACAATTCTGGTTGGACGAGAATATGCTTCCATTACCTTAGGGAAAAGCATGCCTTTCGACAAAGTATCCATCTACAATAAGAAATTGTGAACCGTATAAAAATCAATCATCCAAGAACAGAAGAAAATAGATAAACTTTTCTTATAAGAAGCAGAGTAAACAAATGTTCCAAAAAAACAGAAAAGAGAACTAGTAACCGGCAACCTTCAAACTTCAAAAAGTAAATCAAATGAAGTATCTTTAATTTAATGCTCCATTATAGTAGATAAAATATTAGTTATTCAATCATCGGATAAGTGTGCATGGGGTCATGGAAAAAGTCAAAAAGTAGTCTACATCTGCCTGCAGACGTTCTTATATCATACGGCAATAATGCAGTTATGAATATCATCTAAGATTCTCAACTGAGATTCTATCATTATGTGTGTTCAGTTGTCTGGTGATATTATACATTATGGGCAACTCTAATCTATATCAATATCATTACAGGCAAACCTGCACCTCTATGCGGAACTTGCATGGGAGAGTAAAGACAATAAACTCTGGGGAGATTTTACAGTGCTCACTTGAGTACTTTCCAACATAATATTGTTGCAGAAAATGAGTGCATAAATTACTGGCTGATAACAGAAAACTTATTTGCTAGAAAATTCTCTAGAGATAACAAGACAGGTTATTTCAACAAATGCTTGTGTAGGCAAAAAAGTTGAAGGGGAAAAAAAAAAATAGCAGTACTTAGCAAATAACCTACCTTATGTGCAGACTTTGCTGCTAGAGACGGCATGTTGGCACGTTCCTTGAGAACGGAACGAACCACTTCAGAATTTATTCCCTTATCAACCTGTATCCAGAAGGTAACCAACTCATATGAAAGCATTTCATCTTCGAGTACTATATGCCATGCCTACATAGCATCCATGAACATGGAAACTTGAAGAACATATAGATGCCCACTTTTCAGTCAAGAAAATTATAATGTGATGATTACTTTAGGCTTTGTATCACCACTATTACAAATTTCTGAAAAAGAAAAATCAGATGAAGGTTAACGGAATATGATGATTCTACTCTTTAATAGCATGCATATTTCCAGCAAAAAAAAAAAAAAAAAAAGTAGTATATAACTTTTTTGATGTATGAAGTATCTGCATTGGAGAAACATGGATTATTCTTCGCAACTCACTTCATTGATTGACCCGACCTTCACAGCAAATGACTACGGCTGCTTTTTATCTTTATAGCCTTGTAGAAAACCTACAAACTAGATCCATGCTTTTGTTGCAACTCAAAAATTCCAGCTGCCTAATGCTTCCAAATGTAGCACTCAGTTGGCTTATTCTTACCTATTTGAACCTTAAATCTTTCCCTCCACAATTAAAAAAAAAAGAAAAAGAAAAAGAAAATGCTATTTCTAATACAAAAAACAGAAAATAAGCAGTATCAGGCAGCTCTTGAGAGCTTTATGATGGAAAACAACCCATATCAGAAAGAAATATTCAAGACACATTCTTTAAAGAAAGGAGGAACTGTGAGTGAAAGTTATGCATACCAAAAATTGCTCTAACCTCCGAGTGACAAATTGATGTACCTAAGAAGGAAACCAGGAAAATAAATAAACAACCATGATAAATCAAACATATGTAACAAAAGTTAAAAATAAAAAATAAAATTGAAAACCAGAGCAGAGCTTAACAAATGGAAGCGCTGAAGTTCATGGGATTGGTCTTCTCCAAATGAATTTCCAGTTCCTTGATAAGGGAAACTATCTCCCGACTCCTACTTATGGAATTAATTGCTTGTCTTTAAAAATGGGCACTAACTAACATCTTATCAAATGCACCTTTTACTTTAATTATTCACTTCACATAAGGATATAATAATACTTACTTTATTCCAGGTCCTTCTAATTCTTTAGCAAAGTAAATAGTAGAATAGGAATTTAATTCCAATGATAACTTACTTAACAGATAAATGAACACATTAATGGAATTTTGGAATTTAATTATATGGAACTTCATTGCTTTTTTCCTTTAACGTATTTCCTAATCTTTTTTTTATAATTTTTATAATTTTTTTTAAGAAACAGTAACTTTATTGATGATAAAAAAATTCCAAAAACGTTTGAAAAAAAAAAAAAAAAAAAAGTTTTAAAAATGGAGAGGACGAGGGATCCTCTACAAAAGAAACAATGCATAAATGATGTAGAAACAACAAAGTTTATCTATAAAACTACAAAAAACATACCCCGACTTCTAACTACATGTGTGCGCCTCATAAAACTGCTCCAATCATAGTCCTAATCTTAGTAAACGCACCCTGAGATAAAAAGAAGGTCTATGTGGCAAATGACCTCTCTGCTACTCTCTCCCTTCCACTGTATTCCCTACTCCTAAACTATGTCTTAATGTCGAAAGAAGAAATTATAACTGTCTTAATGTTTTTGAATAAATATGAAAGGATTGTGATCTTACATTATCTATAGTACTGCCTTCTACTTTTACGGGCTGGACATCAGCGGTAAGCTGCAAAGCTTGTTTCAAGTCCAGATCTTTATTTCTTTCCACCAACACTTGGACCTAGAGCAAACAAAATAAGGATTATCAGGCTTCATAAGACGATTACTAAAACATAAGAAGATTATAGTACTTACAAGACCATATGAGATTCTTCGCAGGCCAAACGGGTCATTGGTAGAACTAGGCTGACAACCAGCAGCAAATAAGCCAACAAGGCTATCTAACCTGTAGAAATTTTATTACATGGACATTAGCAAGCATCACCGTGGGTTCAAAAAGTAACCCATAGACAGTTGACAAGTAAAAAAAGGGAGAAGGGAATTTAAAAAAAAAAAAAAAGCCCATGCATGCACTAAAATTAAGTATTCCATACATAAAATAGGCAGGGGGAATAAGCCCCGTTCTACGTCTTTGATCCTTCATGTGAATAAGGTATCTAAAGTTGATAGGAGGTTTAGTGCCTTAACTTTTAACATTCAACCAATGGCAATAATGACAAAACAAGTTAAAATTTAACCTCATTTTATAAGCAAACTGTACCACTTCACAGTGTTCAATTACAGTCTTCTTTAGACTAAACAATGAGCCCATTGAAACAGATTTATCTTATAGGCAATATGGCAATTCACTAAGATAAACTATAAGAAAGGAGAACAGGCAAGCACAAATAGAACAATTACATTAAGAATTAATAATAACATCAGTAATAAATTAACGATACAAGATATATTTGGCAAACAAGGAACATTAAGGATCGAATAAGGAACTGAGCTGACTTAATCATCACCTGTCAGCAATAGACAAAACTATTCCTGCATCAGTTTTCGGTAGTAAATCTCCTGAGTATCTAGGAAGAGTGATCTCAAATATGGCCTCTGCTATCTGCAATGTACGAAATGCAAAAGAAAAGAGAAATCCTAAGTACACCAGAAACAGAATAATGCAAATGTCCGTTGACAAACAATTAATGGATTTACAATGTGTTTATCCTTGCAAGGGATTTTAATTTTACATGTTTAGAGAAGCAAGAACAAATAACAGGATACACAACCTGCACCGAATAGCCATCTCTAAGAGCATAATGACGAGCCATAATTCCAGAAAGGGATGTGAATTCTGTAACAACTGCAGTAGCAAGATCTGACATGGCAAGTGATGCTGCATCTTGGACGATTTGATGTGTATTCTCATCAACTCTTAGGGCTGAGCTTAGTTTGCTAACCATACTTTCCACGCGTATCATTTTGTCCAGCATTGTTCCCAGCTTCTCCTATTTTATGTCGGACAAATGACAATAGAATATGAGAGATTGAACCAATTTATCCATATATCTACACTTCTTTAAAATATATATCATATGGCAGGAGTTCATTGTCTATGTTTCATTAGCACCGTTTGATATTATGTTACTTATTCAACCATGAAACTGAAAAAAAATATATACATATTTCCTCTAGAAAGATAAAATAAGTTACATGAAAAAGGATCCCATTGAGTTGGCTTCGGAATTCTGAAAACCTTTTCCCTGTATCCAGCTCGTAGAAAAATTTTGCATCCTCATAACGTGCTCTGCACATATTGAAAAGATTTGGTCCGTCAGTGAAAGTTTAAAGAAGAAAAAAATTAAGAGGAGCATTTGCAGGCTCTGAGTCCTTAGAGCACCCACATAAAGCAAGAATGTTGCAGCTCAGGACTACAGCTAATTGTCCAAAAAAAAAAAAAAATAGAAATAAAAGCCAGGCAGAGAGATCTTAAGATGCATCGTCACCTTAGTACAGCTTCATTTCCTTTCTTTACCACCAACTCATCAATTACTCCATTTGCCACCTGAGGATAAATCAGTAAGCTTTTGCCACTACTAAGGGAACATTATGGTCAGGACTACTACATAACTGCGTCTTACAGCAATAAAGTATGGCAACAGCACTCCATTTTCATCAGTCAACGCAAAATACTTTTGATGCTTCTGCATAACCTGTATGCATAGTTTAAAAGTCAAATTATTTGTAAAACTCGCAGAGTTATGTTACAAGTTCTTGCCACATAGAAACTAGTAAACCATAAGTCTGTAACTCGAATGTAATGTAGCACGAAGAACCATCGTATGTTCGCCAGGATTCAAGGGAAAAACATAGGCTCATGGCTTGAAATAAGTAAGTAATATTGATTAACACCTATCTATCGAATAACAACAACAAGAAAAACCCTTAAAACTTGCATCTTTAAAGACATCAAACTAAAGCACAGGTCATTATGCATCATCAAGACAAGTATAAATCTTTTGGAAGAGCTTGGTGAATTGGGACAGAGTGATCAAAGCAACGAGAAAGGAGGTTTGGGACCTGGCAATTAGAGATCGAAAAATGTAGCATTGTCGGGAAAATGGATATGGAGATTTCCTTCGGAACAACATTCCTTGTGGGCAAGGGTTATCACGAGTAAGTATGGGTTTTGTTCCAATGGTTGGGATCTGAACTTTGTGACTAGGGCTCATTTAGGAACCATGGAATTTCATGTCTCAAGGGAAAAATGTTTTTCTTCAAAAAACAAGATTGAAAATGGGATAGGTAAATAGATTATCTTTATGGAAGGATGTGTGGGGTGGTGAATAATCTTTCTCAAAACCAATCAGCGCCCATAGCTGGCATTTCTCTCTTTCACAAAACAGTAAGCTTCGGAGAAATCTCAATGTTAAACAAGTAGAGGATTTGAATTCTCTAACCATTTGTCCCCGACTCTAGGGTTTGGTCTTCTAATTCCTCGGGCTTGTTTTGTAAATCATTCTTTCATTCACTTGTTAATGAAGAGAAGATTTCTATTTTTGAACCTTTTTAACTTTATTTGGAAATTTAGTGTTTCCCAGAGGATAAAGGTTTTCACTTGGCCAGTTTTGCTTGGAAAATTGACCTTTTACCTTAATTCCACTTAACACCTATGAAGTCAAACTACAAGTAGCTTTATATATCCTAAACAATAAAACTCAGTTTGGAACAATGTCATTTTGAAATTGCGCCCAAACAAACCCATAATTTCTTCTCTCATATGACTGTCACAACAATGTGCGAAAAATTTAATCTTTATGGCCAAAAATTGATGGAATCTTCCACGTTCTTTCTCAAACAAACATTTTCATCAGTGTACTAACATGTGCAGCAACATATAGAGATACAGATAACAACTTACTAATAGAACAAGCAAAGTTTGATAAGAACACACACCAGCCAGCCTTCACAAATTAATTCAAGAAGGTTAAACACCTTACCATCGTCAGAAGATCGTTTGGAAGTTCTAAGAAGGATTCATTGAACTCTCCAAGAAAAGGAACAGGGGCCTCAACCAGATTTGCAACCTATACGTAAATATATACTTTGGTTAATTTAATAGTACTTATTATTTACAAACAAATTTCTAAGACCAAACAAATTCCACCATAATAATAATAATAATAATAACTACACCTACCTCATTAAGTAATCCCTCCTGAATAACAACATTTGCCTTTACTCTTTTCGCTACTGCATTGGACTGCTCCAAAATTCTTCTCTTCCGCTCCTGTTTGAAAATGTCTTGTCAAAAATAGTTATGGGAAAATGGTTATAAAAAAACAAGGATAAGAGTCCCACATTACTTTATGATACCTCAATGTCGATATTAATCCTGGCATTCCTCATCTGACCAGCATAAGACTCTGCAGTCTCTACCTGTAATAAATGCAAATCAGAAGAAGAAACAGAAACTTTATTGATAATTAAAATGTCATAAGACAAAAAGACGAAGACAGACTGTTAAACACATGAGAAATATACATTCACTAAATGGGAAATGAACTACTTGGTACATATATATTTTGTGGAGCTATCGACAAGTACTGTACTGAAAACTAAATATACAAACATAAGTACTATTAACAGTTTCCAACAGGTAGAATTACTATTGGATTTGTGGGAAAACATGATTATTCTAAATATTTTACAATACTTTTTTTTTTTTTTTGGGTCTCAACAAAAGATTAATTGTTTCTTAAAAAAAAAAACAAAAAAACTCAACTACAAGATAATAGTAAGGGAAGTTGAATTTGGTATTTGACAATAACAAAGGTTCTGTCACGTACCATAAATGTAGCTGAATGAGTGTTACGAAGGCCATAGGACTTGTTCCCACTACCAAAGGAAAGAGGTTTTTTAATTTAGTCAATACACTTAAAACTGAGAAAGAAAAATTGCAGACATGAACGTTTTAGCAGTAATTCATACGCCGATGTAAATACCTTAAAAAGAACACATAAGCAGTTTTATCTGTTCTGAGCCGAAAACTTGTCAATTTACAAGAAATAAAAGACATTGTGGCACACTTTGATTAGGTATATGTGTGCCTTCATCATAAATTGAGTAGAAAAGAGACAACAACAAAGACTTGGTGGATAAGAAAACAGCAGCTCAGACATAATTTCACGTGGCTACATTAAAAATAATCTTTAAACATCTTGTTACTTTATTACCTTAAAATTCCAGCAAACGTAAATGGCACAACTACATCTCCATGGAGGGCCAATATCCAACGAATGGGTCTGCTAAACATAACCTACATCAGAACAATAGGTCAAACAAGATATGCATTTTGTTTCTAAAAGCTAATACAAGGAGAAAGTCGAGAATGCACTGCAAAGGGAAAAAATGTGTTCCTCGTTAATTCTAATTACAATCAGTCACTTTTGTTTTATAGTGACTAGAAGTACATCATGTGTGTTTAGGGTTAGTTACATCATTTGAATTTTAAAACTATAGAGGACTAATTCCCATATCAGATACATTCCTAGAAATTAGAAAAAAATCTAAACCAAACTCTTCAACACTCCCCCTCAAGCTAGGCTGTACAGATTGTACATTCCCAGCTTGTCAACTAGTTTCTCAGGCATCAGTCTGAAAAGTCCCTTGGTGAGAATATCGGCTATTTGCTCAGATGTTGGCACGTAAACCACACAGATCGTCCCCTCTTCTATTTTCTCTTTGATAAAATGTCGGTCCACTTCAACGTGTTTGGTCCGATCATGATGCAGGGGATTGTGAGATATGTTGATGGCTGCTTTGTTGTCACAGTAAATCTTGATAGGTGTCTCTGTCATTGTCTTAAATTCCTCTAGTATCATTTTTAACCACAGAGCTTCACAAACACCATGGGCTATTGATCTAAGCTCGACCTCTGCACTACTTCGGGCCATTACCACCTGTTTCTTGCTCCTCCATGTCACTAGATTACCCCAGACAAAGGTGCAAAATCCTGATGTTGATCTCCTGTCACTGATAGATCCTACCAGTCCGCATCCATGAAAACTTCAATCTCTCTTGCTTCACCTTTCTTAAAAAAGAGACCTTTCCCTGAAGTGCCATTCAAGTATCTCAAAATCCGAACCACTGCCTCCATATGTTCCTCTGATGGTGCATGCATAAACTGGCTAACACAGTTTACTGGGAAAGCTATATCAGGTCTTGTATGAGAGAGGTAGATCAATTTTCCCACTAAGCGTTGATATCTTCCCTTGTCAACTGGTTTACTGCTAGTAGACAACCCCAGCTTTGAGCCTGGATCCATTGGTGTATCAATCAGTTTGTAGCCTAGCATCCCTGTTTCGTTCAACAGATCCAGTATATACTTCCGCTGTATAACTGAGATCCCAATTTTGTCTCTAGCCACCTCCGTTCCAAGGAAATATCTCAAATTTCCCAAATCCTTTATTTCAAACTCCAAAGCAAGCCTCTTCTTCAGTCTTTCCATCTCCTCTATGTCATCTACGGTAAGAATGATGTCATCGACATAGACAATCAGAAAAGTGATCTTCCCACTCCTATGCCTATAAAACACCGTATGGTCAGCATGTGCTTGCACATAATCTTGCTGTCGAATAGCTTTGGTAAATCTGTCGAACCAAGCTCTCGGTGATTGCTTTAATCCATACAAGGATTTGTTCAATTTGCAGAATTTTCCGTTTTTCCATTCCTTGTCAAATCCTAGCGGTAACTCCATGAATACTTTCTCCTTAAGGTTTCCATTTAAGAAAGAATTTTTCACATCCAGTTGTTGGATAGGCCAATCTTGATTGGTTGCCAGAGAGAGAAGAACCCGAACTGTATTCATCTTTGCAACCTGAGCAAGTCTCCTGATAATCCATTCCATAAGTTTGTGCATATCCTTTTGCTACCAACCTTGCTTTATACCTTTCAACCGAACCATCTGCTTTATACTTAACTGTAAATACCCATTTACACCCAACCAGCACCTTGTCTCTCAGTTTCTGAACAATCTTCCATGTTTCATTCTTCTCGAAAGCCTGCATCTCTTCCATTATCGCCTTCTTCCACCTCAGATCTTCCCAAGCTTCTTGTATGGAATTTGAAATTTCTTCGGTTGACAGATTGGTAGCAAGAGCTTGTAGTGGCTTTGAAAGATGTTCATAAGTAACAAAATTCGAGATTGAATGCTGCGTACAACCTCTAGTTCCTTTCCGTTTGGCAATAGGAATGTCGGCATCAAATTGGTCAATTGCTTTTCCTGACACAGAGTCCGAGTCAGAGTTTTGGCAAGTAAGGTTATGAATGGATTCTTTTTTTCCTTTGGGATTCTTCTTCCGTATGTAAGTCAATAGTGGCAACGGCTGTAGTCCCTCTCCCCCTGCCGTTGATTTTTCTTTATCCGTAGGCATAGGTGGAGGCAAGATATTTTTAGGAAAGAGCGGACAGATTAAGAGTGGTTGTTACAGAAGGAGAATTCGCAGGGAAGGATTGTGGGAGAATTTCGGTTGGTGGAGATGAGGAAGGATCCGGATCAGAGAGATGAGGAGATTCTAGATTTGAATGTGGTGGAATGAGAGGATTTTGTGGAGAATCTGTGGAGGTGGGAATCGGATTGGAGACTGGTAGAAGGAAAGAATTTTGTGGAATTGTTGGGACACATAATCCAAATTATAAGGGAAAGTCAGAGTGGGGTTCGAATTTAGTGGAGGAAAGATATCAGAATTATGTGTGAAAGATTTTGAAGGATTAAATTCCCAAAAATTTTCTCACAAATTCGAATTGGAAGATCTATTTTCAGTTTTAAAAATTCGAATTTTGAAGAATTCAATCAGTAAAATCCGAATTTCCTTGAAGGGGAGGATCTGAACGCAGACTCTTTTATGGAAAATAGGATTGGGTTTCAACAAACGTTACATCTCTGGAAATAAAATATTTTTTCTTTTCGGCAGAATAGCATCGAAAATCCTTTTGAGTGGAGGAATAACCTAAGAAAATACACTTATGAGACCTAGGATCAAGTTTAGACCTATTGTGATCAGGAATGTGGACAAATGCGGAACAATCGAAAATCCTAAAATCTAGAGAAGAGAACGTTCTATTTTAAGGATAAAATTGAGAAAGACAATCTAATGGAGTTTTATACTCTAGAACACGAGACGGCAACCTATTTATGAGATAACATGCTGTAAGAATGGCATCCCCCCAAAAACACTTTGGAACATTGGATGTAAACAATAATGACTGAGCTACTTCTAAGAAATGGCGATTTTTTCTTTCGGAAATCCCATTCTATTGAGGAGTACTTATACAAGAACTTTGATGAATAAGGCCATTTGATGATAAAAATTGTTCAAGAATTGAATTAAAATACTCCATTCCTGAACATTTTCATTAAATTGCGTTTTGATCATGGAATATAAATTTTTAAACGTCTGTGTAGCCTCAGATTTGCCCCGTAAAAGATAACCCAACAAACTCTTGTATGATCATCCACGAAAGAAATAAACCACCATTTGTTAGACAATGTACGGACACGAGAAGGACCCCAAATGTCACTATGAATTAACGCGAAACGTTTTGAAGTTCGATAGGGTTGTGAAAGAAAAAAAGCACGAGTATGCTTGGCTAATTGACAAATATCACAATGAAAGGAGTTTTTATTACGAAATAGGGATGGAAACAAATGTTTCAAGTACAGAAAACTTGGATGTCCTAGCCTACAATGCAAAAGCATAATTTTTTGTTTTTTGGAAAAGGAAGTCACCGACTACCGTTCGAACATGACTATTCACGGAAGAATCCTCTTCAAAGTAGTAAAGACCCGATATGTCCTTAGCATTGCCAATCCTCCTCCCCGAAATGCGGTCCTGAAAAACACATATAAACGGTTTAAATCTTTTGTAAGCTTACTGATAGACAAAAGATTGCAAGAGAGATTTGGGACATGAAGGACACCCTGGAGGGTAATAGTTGGGCTGATTCGGATATCACCAATCCCGACTACATTAGTGAAAGCGCCATCCGCTATTTGGATTTTCCGATTACCAGGACTAGGAACATAGGATGAAAAACATTTTTCACAACATGTCATACGATCCGAGGCCTCGGTTACAATGATCCATGGCTCACCTTGAGTCGTAAGGCCAATAAATGCAGTCACCGAGCTACTTGTGGTCGCCATGTTTGAACTGGATGGTTGTGAGGTGGAGAGGAGTTTGCAGAGATGCTCCAACTGAGTTTTAGAGAAGGCAACTTGTGGGTCCGGAGTGGTGGAATCGGAAGAAGTAGTCACTTGGAGTCCTTTACCATTCGGATTGCAAAGACAGTTTGGAACCCAATTAGCAGGTTTACCATGAAGCTTCCAGCACATATCCTTGGTCTCTTGCAGTGATCACACCAAGCTTGGTTCCTCTTCTAGGGTCGGCCATCATTCTGAGTATCGGAGCCTCGAGCAATCAAAGCAGAGGTGTCATTCAGGAGAGATGGAGATGGAGATGGAGACTCGGTAAGCATCACCTTCCTCCGAGTCTCTTCACGGCGAACAGCATCAAAGACCTCATCAATTATAGGCAACGTTTTTAGACCAAGAATACGGCCAAAAACCTCATCAAGCTCTCGGTGCTATCCGGCCAAGAAGTCATACACCCACTTTTTTGCAATGAACCGACGATATAAAGCACCATCCTACAGATGTTTCCACGCACAAACAGTGAAAAGATCCAACTCTTGGCAAAGTTTCTTCAAGGTGTTGAAGTATTGAGTGACAGATTGCTCCCCTTGACGAAGATTGCGAGCACAGTTACGTAACTCGAAGACTTGGGAGGAATCCTCAAGGTCAGAATATGCCAAGGACACGGCATCCCAAATATCCTTAGCCGTAGTGTGAAACAGATAAGTTTCACCAATACTCTCGTCCATGGAGTGAATAAGCCATGCCATGACCATAGAGTTCTGAACATCCCAAGACGGGTACGAGGAATCAGTTGGGCTTGGTTTCAGAATGGAACCATCAATATACCCAAACTTCCCTTTACCACGAATGACAAGTTCCGAACGAGACCATTGCAGGTAATTGTTTCCGGTGAGTTTGTAGTTAGTAATTTGGAGAGAAGTGGGTTCAAAAGATGCAATGGGAGTAATTTTAGAAACTAGTTGGATCGTTTCCGGAGAAAGCTCTGATCCATCTCAGCTTACTCAAAAATCAGTCATGATGACTTTCGTCTCTCTCAACCAATATTAGCCTTTCCCGCTCTGATGCCATAAAAGCAAATACAAGGAGAGAGTCAATAATGCACTACAAAGGGAAAAAATGTACTCCTCGTTAATTCTAATTACAATCAGTCACTTTTGTTTTATAGTGACTAGAAGTACATCACGTGTGTTTAGGGTTAGTTACATCATTTGAATTTTAAACTATAGATGACTGATTCCCATATCAGATACATTCCTAGAAATTAGGAAAAAAATCTAAATCAAACTCTTCGATAGTTTCCAATTAAAGGGGGAAAAATTAGCCAATGTCCTCAACCCTAGACAAACCCAATAAAAAGTGGAAAAACAAAATCACTGGGTAGGACATAAGAAGAGTTTAGTAAATTGATCTACATGTTTACATCTAGATTACAACTCCTCATGTCATTCTTAACAAAATAGGAAAGATTATTGAAATGATTTAGTGGAATTAGATATATGATAGGCAACTCTAACAGCAACGTTAACTAGTTCCTTGCAATTGCAATAGAAAGTCCTTTTTTTTTTTTTATAAATAAAAAGGAACCTATACATCCACATCCAAGTTTCAACACATTAAATTGAAATTTTCAAATTGTACAAACCTGAGAGTTCCACCGCATTGACTTTGGGAATGATATTTTAGCAAGGGTATTGGGCAAATCCTCAGACAAAACCTATAATCAGAGGAGAGACATGGATGGACGGGGGAGAGAAGAAGGGAGAAATGAAACCTTCATGAACAGACTAACATAAAGCCATGTCATATGAAATTCCTTTGGTAAAAACTTTCTAAACTTTTAAGTTCCAAGATAACATGTTTACTGTGACAAAGACCAAGCAAAAGAGTATTAACAAGGGATTGAACCAACTTCAGCTCATAAGAAAAGTAGAGGACGCATGCATAACATTATTTAGAAATACTGTGAATAGTCTTTGGAAATGGCAGATATTTTGTCCTATTTATAGCTTGCAAATATGTTTTCTTTGCAACTATGTACTTTCAAAATTAACAATAAAAGCTAGGAACCTAACTATTTTCTTCATCAGCTTTTAACTCTTTCTTTAGATGTTTACTGTTTGTTATCATAAGCACTAGTGGTTAAGCAGAAATCGAACTTTAACAATAGAACTTTCAAAGAGAAAAGCATCAAGACCTCCAAGGCTAGTCGCGAAGACTCCTTTATCTGAGCATAAATATATTCCGTTTTTCCTGCAGTAGAAAAAAACCTCCTGAAATCTCGTTATCAAGCTTTGACATATGGCAATTTAAGAAATGTAAATCATGACTGATAAAAAAGCAAGATTGCAACAGTTTAATGGAAACTTTCATGCTAATAACGATAATAATAATTTTGATATAACAAAGACCCTGATTTTGTTTACTACAAGACACATTGGCATAACATTACATTTGATCTTTGGAGGAATTTTTCTTCTGGCTGCCAACTTTAAAGGATGAATATATACTATCTGGAAAAGTCATGGAGCTAAGGTGGAAAAGTACAATAACTTTGAACACAAAACCATGTAGGAATACTCACCATCAATCTTTTTATATAGCGAGTTCAGTGGTACAGAATACCTTCGACAAAAACCCTCCCCAGCCTGATATTAAACATTAGGTTAAATTTAGCGGCTATTCAGTAAAACTAACATAAAAAGATAACTATTATATCACACTGCATGTGAAAAACAATATAAAATAATCTAGTTAGTTGTGAAGCATTTATTAGCTGTAAAGAAATAGACGTGTGTGTGGGTCAGAATATTGATACATATTCATTGCATTTTTTGATGGAACCAATCACTTCTTACAGAAGCAGTGAACCAACTGCAGTAGTCAAATTGTTGGACGAATAAAAAATCCTATTGAGCACAAATCCCAGGAAGAAAGAAAAAAATCTGAAGGCGAAAACCTTTGTAGGATTTCCTTGAACATCAAATGCTTTTGAAGCAGGAGGTCCTCGAACCTCAACCTCGTTCTCCTCTTGTTTAGTGCATAGGTTCTCAACAAAGACCTGGAAAATTGGTAATAGTTGTCATAGTAATACAACACTTGACAGATGAAGTATCCCAACAAATTAAAACACCGAATGACATTATGCAGGACATGGACAACTACAACCACATTTCAAGAGAAGTATAATATTGAAAGAGTGTCATCACAAAACGCTAAACCTAGCACAGGACTTGAAGCTAATGCATATTAACCCAGAAGTGTGATTGCAACGAGATATAACCATACCACCAGTCTACGAGGTGTGCCAAAAGCTTGTACTTCTCCATGGCTCAATCTTTGCTTATCCAATAGCTGCAGCATCAAGTCTTTCAGCTGCAATGAGCAACTCAGCACAGTTAGAGAACATCTACAAAAGAAAAGACACATAAAACCAATAACGCTCAGCATATCATTGTCATTATATTACTTGTTTTTCCATGAAAATAATACATCTCCTTCAATTTCTTGTCATGAAAAGAGGGTAAATAGAACACACACCTGCTATATAATTTAAAAAGTGAGGAGAGAGAAAGGAAGAGAAGGAAAAAGAATACAAGTTATTTATTAAAAAAAAAAAAGTAATAATAAGTACTTTTGGGCTGTAATGAGCAGTTGCTGATCACAATTTCCCATAATTTAAAAGATGGCAAACTTCACACCCTGTAAGTGAAAGTGCTTTGACAACTAAGCTATGCATCAATCTAAATACAATATAAATAAAGGAGGAAAAATCTGTCCTAGGGAAAATTAAGGCACCTAAAATCAGCTTCTACTTTTGATTCCAAGCAATTTTTTCAATGACCCACGTGTCAGTCCTGACCTACAGCTCTACCACATGAGTAAAGAGCCCATGACCTAGGACTTCTCGATCTTTTTACACTCGTTTAATATAAAGAAACAACACAGGATAAGAATATGAGATTTCTTAATAAGAGAATGAGTTGTACTTGCTGGCTTGCATCAACGACATCTTGAGGAGGTATCTCTTCTGTCCCAATTTCAAGAACAAATAATCTTGAGTCATCACGGACCTGGGACACAAGTCAACCATAAAACAGAAACTGAACAACAAGCAAAAATAAAGCAAAGTGAAATCTCAACTATCAAAAAAGTATTGAGCACAATTTTGACATGACTAACCAGGAAATCTTAGTTGACAATTAGCATCAACACGTTAAGAACACACCGCAATACTATTCATATTTTACAATGAAAGGTCCAACCAAAATGCAAAAAGTACTTATGTGAGAGACTGCACAAGCATGGACAGATACACAATTGTAGTACATAGACACATATAACCACAATGTCAATCCATATATTTGTTTGGCCTGTAAAAACATTCATCCAAAGGTGTTCCTTTTTTAGCTAAACATTCTACAATAATAAGTTTAAATATCAGAGATCTAAATTAGGGTTCTAGCAGAGACCGCTGAAACTCATGTTTTAATGCATGCCATACTGTACTGCTGCATGTAGGAAGGACTTTGCGGGGTGTAATGGAATGCATTACCTATTTTGTGATAGGAATTGATAGTTGGTTAAGTTAACGGGTGCTTGCACTATGCCTTTGAATGCTTAACAGAGAAAACCTCAGAAAATAAGGATGAGCCTTATCAGCCTAAGATAGTTGTTGTAGGATACAACAGAAAACTGAAAGTTGAGTAATCGATGTAAGAAAACTGACCCTTTTGGCGGCTGCCTCCACAAGCTCTTTGGGACACACAAGATTACCGGGTTCAGAAGCAATGCCTAGTGGATGCCCAAGGGACTCCCTTGTTTTTAACCAAAGCTGCGCACATTGACGAGCTAAACTGATAGCAACAAGAAGATTAAGCATGAGCATAAAGATGGAGAGCATTAATCTTATTGCAACCACTTGCCCTACCGTCGTCCATGAGTTGTAGAAAATAAACGTATAGATCACTGAAACTTAAAAATTAAAAATAAAATAAAATAAAATAAAATTTATTGTCGGTTATTGTGTCATGTAATGAGCACAGAAATTGCTTTATTTTTCTAGATTAAAACCCTTATAACGTATCATATGAAAACGAAGATAAGTCAGACTCCTTACAAAATATTATATTGAGCTCAGCAAATAGAGCATATAATATCTTTCTGGGCTTTAAATAGGGAAATCCAACTTACCTACGCATCCGACCAAAATATCGAGCACGCTCTGTCACCCCGACAAAGCCTCTTGAGTCTAGGATGTTAAAAGTATGCGATGTTTTGAGAAGCTGATCATACCTAGCATGTAATGAAGACGGTACTTAACCAACAGGAAACAGGAGGGGAAAGGAATGAGAAGGGAGTAAAATATTAAACTTACGCAGGGATTGCTAGACCAGAAGCAAGCAAGGAGCGAGATTCTTCCTCAAAAAAATCAAAGTGTTTTTGAAGATGATCCACACTGGCATGCTCTAGATAATAGGCGCTCATTTCCTTTCTGGAACAGATATAAACATATACAGTCATATATCCTTCACGACTAGATAGTCCTATGTTCAATCTTGAAAGCTAGCGAGAAAAAAGTGAAAATAACCACTAAAAGGAAGAATGAAGATGTGATATAAAAAATTTCTGAAGACGACACACACTTGCATGCTCAAGATGCGTTCATTTCTCCCATCTACCACAACCAGATATAGCAAACATTATATCATCTATTCTCCCTGACTAGAAAGTCCAATGTTCTATCTTGAGAACTAAATTACTAACAAAGAAGTTAAATAATAACTAAAAGGGAGAATCAATAAGGAATAAATAAATATGAACCCAGGTATTCAAGAAGGTTCCACCATATAATTCTTTGCATTGAGCTTAATTGAAAAGGAATAATTAAATATATATAGATCAAGGCATTAGCTTAATTGAATTGCAGATTTTTTCATTATACAATGCACATTGAGAATCTCTAAAAAAGCTCAGATGAACGTAAGATATCAGCCAAAAAGAAAGACTTGTAACTTTAGCTAATTTACTTGCCGCTTTTGGGCTTGCTCAATGGGTGGGAAGGGACGTTTCAGGGTCTTAGGTCCCAGGTTCGAAACTTGGAAAATGGCTACCCGTGAGCCCCATAAAAATTAAAAACAATAAAAAATAATTAAATAGAAAAAAAAATGTAGCTACTTTACTCGTTTTCCATGAACAACTCCCCATAAGTAATTCCATCAGCATACTGAATTTTCTTAAAATGGTCAACTCCCTGCAATTGGAGTAAGGTTTGGTCAACTGCATGGCAGAGAAGGAACAATGAGAGAGGAGCTAACAGAACAAACCTGCAGTAACATCAGGATACGCTCAAGACCATAGGTGATTTCAACAGATATTGGTGACAATTGAAGACTTCCAGCCTACAGAGAGAAAGAGAGAGAGAGAGATGTAAAAGTGTGGGAACTAAATAGATAGCAATTAGCACATAAATGCTAGAATAATATGTAGCAATAATTTGTACAGTCTAGAAGAAGGAACCTGCTGGAAGTAGGTAAATTGGGTAATTTCCATTCCATCCATCCAAATTTCCCACCCCAGACCCCAAGCACCAAGCACCTAAAAGAATTTTTTTCATCAGCATAAGAAAAGCCGCCTAGCTAAACAATCCAGAGTATGTATCAGTATAACTTCAGGTAAAATAATTCTTTTTTACTAAAAGAAAATTTGTGCCTGAGGTTTTGCATTCACCAAAAATAAAAACTAAAGACTAAACTACTTCAAAAAATTAACAAAGCTAAATTCCATCTCATAAGGCTCTAATCAGTCAACATAGAAATACAAACTACAAAATATTACCGGGCTCTCCCAGTTGTCCTCCACAAACCTTATATCATGTGCGCTAACATCAATACCTGTCATTCAAATAAGATTTTAATGCCAGAAGTTATATTGGTAAATGACACGGAAATACATTGTATACACTTCGACATATATTCAATATAAACCACAATAGGAACATCTTATCAGAAAATTATTACAGGGTTCAGCATTTCGTTTGATTTTAGTAATTATGGACCACAACAGGAACATCTTATCAGAAAATTGTAAAGGGCTCAGCGTTAGTTTCTGAAGATCATTTAGTCTTAATTGTAGTAGTATTACTCTCTGAAAGTTCTCAAATCATACATTCTCCAAAGGAACATTTTGCAGAATCTCATGACTAGCATTACATATTATCCGAGACTGCATGAGTTTCTATCAGTGAATCTATGATAACTAATTCTCTTTTTTTGTTTCCTGAGGTATACTAATACTCATATTTGACAAGTAAGGATATGAGTAAAGGGCTCAAAGAAATAGAGGGCGTTACAAAAAGAATATCTGTTTAACAGCCCTTAAGCTCTGTTTAGAATTTTATAATATAGATAAAGACTGTCTGCATAATGTCCAGAAGTTAATTAAGCAAACTCATTTTCTCTCGTGTAATTCTTTTCCCTCTTTCCCTGTAACATAGTTACAATAATTATATCACATCTAGCCTAAAGCTCTAAACAGGGTTAATAGACAGCCAAGAACATACAAATAATGCCTCCATCGGCTCATTATTAGAAAATAACGGGGAAAAAAACTATGTCGAATGACTGCCTACTAAGAAGTTGAAAAAAGATACATGGATTTAGATTCTTTTCTCAGTCACTTAAATAAAGTATTTAAAACATTAATGCCCTTTTCCAGTTCAAGAAGCAATTAGGAAAGTGACAGATTCACTTAGCCATCACCAAAAAGTTGCAAAATCAATGCCAAAAATTTCCAAAAAGTTGCTAAGGCACAAAGGACAATAAGATGACAACAAAGTCCTTACAAAAACAGACAGATAAATAAAGATATATAACAATGAAATATATAATTTCAAATATTCAACAAATAAAAAAAATCAAGTCACAACCTAATGCTGATAGGCTGCCAATGAAAAGGTCTTGTGAATTTCCTGGATCGGGCTTTAATATAACCTGAGATAGATACAGATGTGGAGAAACTCAAAAGTAGAATTTCCACAAAGTTCCATGTATCACTAAAATTAGTCAAAACATGAAGTTAAAGTTACCTGAAATTGAGTGTGCCTTTGAAGCCTATTGGGGTTTTCACCATAACGACTATCGTCTGGTCGGATACTAGGCTCCACATACCTGCAATCAAATGTTCACCGTAGCACTTAACCACTTACACTAGTATCTTTCTAAGGGCCCAGCACCTCCATCAATGCAATCGTCAACTTGAAGGAAAAAGAAAAAGAAAAACATTGTCTTTTTTCCATTTAGATAAGAAACAATAGTTCATTGAAACATGCAGCAATTAAATTCCAATTCAAAAAAGTTTGATTGTGCGGCTAATATTGATCTTCCGTAATAGTTAATTTTTTGAGTGCAACATGTTTCTACGTACATCTAAAGTACTGCTTTGTTGGAGGCAAAACATATGAACTGCAAAAGGTGGTCGCACTAGCTTTCAAGGAAATCGATTCATTTTAAATAAATCTTAACCCATGTATTAGTAACTACAAACTTACGCATACTTACGCAACATTCCACGGTTCTGGACCAAGAACCCTTAGGTATGTCAAAGGATTCATAGTCCCTGCACCAACCTGATCAATATAACCATGTTAGTGACGCAAAAAAGTCATGGACATTATACGATATAAGTAGCAAAGAAAATAAAATATTGATAACACGCCAAGTACAAATTTTGAACATAAATGACTAAAAACAACAGCTGAGTAGAAACAACATAGACATGAAGTTACTTGATTTCCATTACGCAACAACATGAACCCTTTTCTATATAATTAAGATATGATACCATCCCTCCACATTGTTGTGGAAATATTTTCAATCATGTTACAAAATGGATTTATCATAGCATTCGTATATAATCAAGAATGACGTTTACCTCGGTGTTGCTACATTGCATTATGGCACATCCTACTGAAGCCCAATATTCCTGTATCATCAATGGTTTAGCATTCAACAACAACCCAAATATTTAAAAAAAAAAAAACAAGAAAGGTTGTGTTCCGTCTATTGCTATAATTTGAAACATAAAGAAACCAAGAATAACCAATAGCAAATGCCATAACCATTTTTTTTTTTTTAATCAACAACAAGCCTTCATTTTACTATATCGAAGCAGTCCATTTAACAGATTCATGTACCTATCATTGTTATTATAACATCTATAAACGAAACTAATTTACACGGATAAGGATATTTTGTTATAAATATCAAAATACATATACATACATATACATATATGTGTATACATATATTTGGCCAACCTCCATCTACCAGAAAACTTGACATTTTCTCAAGATATAACCCCAAGTAATTCAAAATTTTAGCTAAAAAAATGCTAAATTTTATCAAATTAACTTGATACATTACTATATTATACAATTCCAGTCAAAATACAATTCGCTATCAACAAAGGAGCCGAACTCAGAGCTCAGCTCAAACAGAGAAAACTATTCTTACATACACATTTCTATGGATAAAATCACACGTATTTATGCATACATACACACACATACATATGTGTGTGTGTATGTGAAGGTCCATTTTGAGAAACAGTTGAAGCGAAGAGTAGGAGAGCTATGGTAGAAGAGGACCTGGAGACGTTGAATTGCTTGTTGGAAAGTAAGAACAGAGGGATTCTGAGGGTCGGAATTTGAATCCTTGGAGGAATGCTGTGGAGCGGCGGAAGTACTAATTGCAGAGACGGAAGTTCCGGCGAACCGGCGGCGGAGGGCGGCGCGGAGGTGGCGGCGGAGTCGGAAGCGGCTACGGTGGCAGAAGGAAAGACGAGAGGGCTGCGGTCTCAGAATAGATACGACTAAGGGGAACGCGAGCATCGCCATGGCTGCCTCTCTTGCTCTTCTTTTGAAGCTTTACGGAGAGAGAGAGAGAGAGAGAGAGTGAAGTGAAAATGAAAACAAACCTTAGCCGGTTTGGGTTTTTTCCAGAGGAAGAAATTTGGAGGGACTCATCCATTCATATCCGGGAAAACTATAATAAATATCATTTTAACTGTAATTATTATGGTAAGGCTTTAAAAATATTTTGATCTTAAAAAATATTTTTATCGATAAAATTAAAATTAATAGTTAAAAATATATAATAGCTAAAATCCTACTAAGAACATTTTAAAGCTTAAAATATAAAATAACTAAAATCCTACATAGAACATCTTAAAATCAAGTAAAATTGATGGAAAAAAAAAACTTTAAAATATTTAACGTCAATGAATTTTTTATTTTAACAAAAGTACATATAAAATTTACTTGTAATAAATATATGACTTGTAATAAAATTTTTTATTTTAACAAAAGTAAATATAAAATTTACTTGTAATAAATAGATGACTTTTTTATTACTATTTAGAGTAATTGACCAAAATAGTTGGTTTTTTTTTTTTTTTTTTTTTACTGTGATAACTCTAAATTCTTATTTTCTTGCAATTAACGTCATTTCCATCTGATTTCGTCAAAAACCTCACAGAATGATCACGTGAGAAGCACGTTTAATGCTTCTTGAAGATCATTTCGGCAATTTCTTATGTGAGTTGAAATTGGGACTACATTGGGAGGTTTTCTAAGTGGGTATTTAATGTTTCTGGAGAAAAAAAAAAAAAAAGCCGATATTTTGAATATTGTGGGGATGCAATGTGTTTTTGTTTGTTTTACAAAAGAGACAATTAAAAAAGAAAAAGAAAAAAACCGAAATTTTAACCTATTTTTATTAAATTGTTAAGAGTATTGATTGATTTATGGTTATTAGAATTATTAGTATTGTTTCGAATCTTCATCAGGTTCAAAGACGCTATTGCTATGGTTTTTTTGATTGAAAGGATCCTGGCATGTGTGAAAGATCAAAGATGAAAATACCTGATTTACTAAAAAGGCTAATGATTTGGAGGCTCAAGTTGTTGAAACTGAAAAAAAAAAAAAAAAGCCTGTGAAAGGGTGCAATTTCTTGAGAATCAATTGAAGACAATGCAAATTCTCATCAATGAAAGAGGAGGAATATCGTGAAAGTTGATTGGTTTAGGCATCTTTGTGTTATTGGTCTGTTATTTATGTAGTGGAATGTAATTTGGAGGTTGGCTAGGAAAAGTATGTTGACTGATGTTTTGATAACATATGTTTTGAGGAAGAAGTTTGTGAAAATTGATAACAAACACAGTTTGTATGTTTTGTAAGTTGTTTATATTAAAACATGATGATTATGTTGTTATAAGAATATTGGTGTTAAAATGATCAACATTTGACTTACTTTATCTTGGCGTTTTTGTGTAATTAAATGAAAATGACAAATAAAACAAAAAAGAAAGATCATTTAAATCCCAACAGCAAACACAAAAATAAAATATCTCATATTTATTCATCTTTTTGATTAACCAAAAGATTACATGTTCAATCCATTATTAATCACGAAAAACCTGCACATGTGGTTCAAAAAGGGCTGCAACAACTTGTACAATTACTCACAAATGTGCTAATATCTATGCACTAGTTTGTGGTAAGCAGCAAACAAAAAGAAGAATATGTGCAGTGTATTATATGCACCAAAATACTATGTTCAGCATCTATATATGCACTAATGGATTGTAACGCCCGCCGTTTTCTATAACAGAAATTACACGTATATAATATTTGTGTTGATGCTAAAATGTTATTACGGTTTATGCTAAAAGTTATTAATATTGTACTTAGTAACCGCAGGTGACGGCCACAAGGGATCTATATGCTCAAGAAGTTCATGTCAAAAATTATGCGCCTTGATTTATTTTAATGATTTCTTAATAAATGTGACTTTACTATGATTTATTTATGTGTATTTTTTTTTTAATTATGTGTATGAAATTTATATGGCATGATAAACTATGTAAATTTATGTGACTTATTAATTGTATGCCACATGTGGTAAGTTATGAATATATATATTAAAAAATAATAAATAAAAAGTAATGTAACATTTATATATCATTTCAGACTATTTATATATACATTATGTAATGGTAGTTTTAAATGCATGATATCCTATATACTAATTATATAGGTATGTATATACAGATATGGTAGTGTACTTAAAAAAATGGAAAATTAAAGACCTTTGGCCACTTAATCGCCAAAGTTCAAGAAATAAGACAACTAAGTTGCCGTGGGGACAGTTTCAAAGTAAAATGAAATATTAACAACAACAAAAACAATAATAATAATAGCATATTAAAAAAAAGAGTAATTTGCCTAAATAGTCCCTGAACTCTCTCAAAGGTGACGGTTTGATCTTTTTTTTTTTTTTTTTTTTTCGAGATGACCTTAAACTTCTATTTTCTTGGTCATTTCAGTCCTTTTCGTCAAACTCCATTACATTTCTAACAAAATCTTGGTCAAATGATCATTTTTGTGTTAAAAAGATGAAATTACCCTCTAATCTCCCAAAAGTTCCTCTCCATCACCCCCTTTCCTCCCCGCTGAATTCCACCCCCCCCCCCCCCTTTCCCCCACGCTCCTCGACTGGGTTCGACCCCCACTCCCTTCCCCGACGGCCGGCGATTGCCCCCCGCCATTCTAGGTTCTCTCTCTCTGTGTTTACCCTCCCCCTCCTCGAACAGGGTTTGCTGACCGCCAATCTGGGTTTTCACACTGCCCCCCCGAATCGCCGCCCATCGCCCTAGATCTAGCTCAACCTGAACACAAGGAAGGGAAACCTAATTTCTCAAACCCTCCCAATTTAGCTCATATTTCTCCTCAAATATGATTTGGATAGGAAATTAACTATTTGACCTTCAGAAAACATGAAGCATGCTTCTCATGTGACCAATCCGTTAGTTTTTGATAGGAAATCTTCTCTGTCCATCATATATTACTTGCTTTTCGTTGAATTAGTCCAAATAATTAAGATGAAATCAATGACCAGTTTCTTGCTAACAAAATATATGTACATATATATTATGAAACGCGGACATGTGTTGCATAACTCTATTCCAACAAAAAAAAAAATGAAGAATTGAGCGGACACATGTTGCATGACTATAGATATTTTGCTCTTTTGAGCGGTATATATATATTTTTTTCATCTTATATTTTCTTTTTCTTTGCTTTTAACAAAATTGAGTGTGGAGTAGTTTGATTTTTAGTGAGTGCCAATTTAAACTGAATGTACTGTTTCCTTCGACATTAATACCTCTCTCATCATCTTTTTTTTTTTTTTTTTTTCCTCCCTAAAAAGAGTTATTTGATTCACATAGACATCTAACCCAAAAAAAAAAAAAATATGTAAAACAATATAAAAAAAAAACAAAAAATAAAGAATATGCAATATGTTTAGAGATTAGCCTCCTATTCATATCCCTGAAGCTATTTTGATCTAAAAGTGTACTTGCAGCACGTATATGTATAAGCACGTTATTTGATAACCAATAGAACAAACTGTTAATAGAAGACGATACGCATCTATTTTTAACATCCGAAAAAAAAAAAAAAAAAAAAAAAAAAAAAACCGTTCTCAAATATTTTACAAAAGCACGGGATCATGGAGACCATATTAGAATCAATATTCTATTTCTATCTCTCTCTCCACTGATTGATCTACTTTAATAACCAAGATAAGTTTCTTATTAAGAGCCTTTAATATAAAAATCATAATCCGTGAGGAGATAGTACCAATAAATCTAAAAGATCAAGTGTATCAATTTATTCAAATTTAATGTGGGCCTAATGACTAGTTTCCATGCTTGTAATCTTCCTAAATCATACATCAAACACAAAATGAATTGATAATAACCCCAAATTAAAACAAAATGTTAAAGAAATTAACTAAGACCACATCCGTATATGTCGGAGTTGAAATTAAAAAGTTATAGAAGAAAACAATTGATAATCTTATTGATAACATTGTTATTTGGAGTTCAATGTATATCTTCGAAAAGGAAGATCACTCAAATAAACTAAATAAAATACAAGAGAACATTACACATAAAAACTTCAAAAAGAACTCCTAATGAAACATTCTAAACAGCAAACAATTCCATAAAATAACAATCGGAAATGAAAAGAACATAAATTTTATGAAATCACTAGAGTTTAAGAGACAAATCAATTCCCGCCGGAGCATCTTTGTGGTCTTTCTTCAGAGGTCCTCCGGTTTGCACAGGATCAGCACCACCGGTTGTTGCCGGAATATTGACTCCAACATTTGGACCGGTCAAACTAGTATTACCGGAACCAGAAATGTTACCAAAGACGGCACCATTTTGTTCAAATCTTGAAGAAGTTGCACTAGAAGAACTCCCTCCAAGCCCTAACCCGCTGACAATATTGCGAGCCTGTAGGCCATCCATGTTCAGCCTATTGGCAGGAGAGAGGTGCGAGTTCATCGCGGTCACCTGCCTAGGCCACACGCTAGCACCGGCAATGTCATGCCCGTACCGGTACCCACCGGTGGGCCCTGACCACGAGTAGGTACCAGGCTTGTGAATCATGGACTCCATCCGAACCCCGAGTGGCCTATTGAAGCTAGATCCGTACAAAGGGAGGGTGGAATAGCTCGAATAGGGATAGTACGGGTAGTAGGGACCAAAAGCCCCAAGATCGATCCCTTGGCGGCGTTTCGCCAAGGCACGCTCCTGTTTGTGGGCGTTTTGGTGGCCTCCCAGCGCTTGAGAAGTAGAGAACTCTCTCTTGCAGTAGTTGCATGGGAAAAGCCTAGCCGGCTCATCCTTCTCGTCGGAAGGTTCATCGATATCGGGCTTTGCAGCATGGCCAGCTCTCGCCTTGTTGAAAAGGTTGAGTTCTAGCTTCGGACCACCTGCCAACTGGCCGTTCGCAAGCTTCAAATCGAGCAGCAAATCTGAACTTGATCCAGGAACATATTCCGGTTCGATATCCTTCATCTTCATCTTCATGGCCGTCATCCTCTTGATTTGATCATCTTCATCTGAGGCTGCGGAGAGGCTAGAGGCCTCGGAACGGGAAGCTTCGGTGCTAAGATCTGCCATGGAAGAGAGCAAGAGATAAGAAAGGAAAAAAGATGATAATTGTTTGGCAAGGATTAGAGAGAGAGTTAGTACTCCTCTATTTATTTATTCTTTTGGAGTTAATGCATTATCACTATGTACGGAAAGAAATCCCATTTTACAGTTTTGATATGCACCTTACTAAATACTAAAAAAGGAATTTGGTGTTGATGAGTACTAAGCCTTGGCTGAGATTTGTTCCATGTTGAAATTAATTATATTAGGCCTAATCTCAGTCAAATCCAGAGATTTTTTTTTTTTTTTTTTGATAAACAATCCAGAGAAAATTATTGCTGAATTTGCAATATTTGCTTACGGCCAATTACTCAGATACACTCAAAGTTTCTATACATTTTAGAGTCGGAGATTAATGGTGTCATTGAGTGCATCAATTACCTTATATGCAGTTTGAATTTGATATATATGTATCAATATGGGAGTGAAAATGGGCCCAACAATATTCTCTTACGAAAGCAAAAATGAAAGACAGATAATATAAAAAGTGACACTCACATTTAATTTTGGTAAAAAGATTTTCAAAGCCCTAATATTATGCTAATATGTTTGCATATTTGCAAATGGGAGAACAAGATATCAAAATATATCAATAATGGTTCCGATTGAATTGTTTTACTGTGTTTAAACTGCAATATATTACATAATATGTAATGAAAAGAATCTGTCATGTCATAAGTCATTAGTGGTAATTAATTTCTGTAACATTGTTTGAAAGCGGTTTATGTTATCAAAAGGAGTTGTTGTGATCTCCATTGATTTTCACTAAACAAAATAATTTAATTTATCATAGGAAGAGTAGTTAGTTACTTTCTCTTTTTTTATTTTATTTGAAACAATGTTGTTTTTTGTTCATGTTATTAGAGTGACAAGTTTGATAAAGGAAAACTTATTAAGCGGGTGTCAATTTAAGTAGAATATCTCCATATTTTTTATATTATTTTTTTCTCCATGCCTTAACATTAAAAATTAGTATTCATATTATAATTATATAACAAAGTTAAGAGAAATTTTTTTATCTCTTTCTCTTCGAGACTTCACTTTCTTAATTTCTAATTCAAATTTAAACAAATGAAATTAAATTGATCAAATTTACTCGAACTTTTTTTGTTTAGGTATTGGTGTTAATGCATGATTCAGGATTGATCGTGCTAAATGTCTGTATGTCTGGGAGTTTATCTCATATTTCCAAAAATTATTCTTATAATTTATGTTCTCTTATCTCCAAGTTCTTTTTTAATGAAAAAAGTTAATCTCCGAGTTTAACAAAGTTAAAATTTTTCAATCTCGGAGTTAATCTTATGATTTCCAAAATTCCATTGAACATGTTATTTCATTGATATGTACCTAAAAAAAAGTCATTTGTCATAATTCGTTAATGGTAAAGCATTTCTGTAACAGTGTTTGAAAGCGGTCATGTTATTAAAAGGAATGTTGTGATCTCCGTTGATTTTCGCTAAACAAAATAATTTAATTTATGATAGGAAGAGTAGTTATTTTCTTTCTGTTTCTGCATTTGATATTTGTTGTTTTTTGTTCATATTAGAGTAGTGGTTTTGATATAATAAGAGTTGTTTAATCAATGTCAACATTGTTAGAAGATCCTACAATTAGTGGTAAATAATCTATCATATGTCATTAGTGGTAAATAATTTCTTGAACAATGTATGAAAGCGATCATGTTATCAAGAGAAGTTTTTGTGATCTCCGTTGATTTTTGCTAAACGAAATCAATTTAATTTATCATATGATAAGTAGTTATTTTCTTTCTGCTTTGGATTTGATAGATGATGTTTTTGTTCATATCATTAGAGTAACGGTTTTCATATAGTAAGAGTTGTTTAGTCAGTGCCAACTTCGGTAGAATATCTACATTTTTCTTCTATATACTATTTCCTTTTGGCATGTACAAAAAAAAAAAAAAAAATGCCAAAGTTAAGAGAAGAGATTTTCATCTCTTTCTCATGTGGTTCTTCACCATTAAATAGTGAATTTAGATTTTAACATATGGAATAAAATGGTACAAATTAACTCGAACTTTTTTTTTTTTTTTTTTTTTGAGGTACTACATGATTCCGGATTGATCTTGTTTAGTGTTTGTGTATCTGAGAGTTAATCTCATATTTCCAAAAATTGTATGTTAACTTATCGCTGAGTTTTTGTTTTGTTTTTTTTTTTTTTTGGTGAATGGGAAAAAAGTTAATCTCCGAGTTTAACAAAGTTAAACTTTTTTTAATCTCCAAGTTAATCTTTATGATTTTGAAAATTCTATTGAATATGTTCTTTCGTTCATATTCAATCTACTGAATTTGCTGTTGCATCATGTGATCTTGTTCCCTCTATCTTGTAATATTCGATCTAAGAATTTTTTTATTGACCTTTTTCTTCATTTTTTTTCTTTTCAAAATTAATATTTCAAAAACTAACTTAACAAAATAAAGTAGAAATTCACAACAAATTTGGACCAAAATCAATAGTTTCACTAAACAAATCCAACTCTAAACAATGCAAACTCAATCTTATGTAATGAAGTGATCACAAAAATATCTTTTCCAAATATAAGAAACCGGACTAAAACAATAAATAACATCTACTAACTACAATACTAACTAATTCTATTTCCTTCTTTTTTGTAGTGAAAAAAATAGTTAGTTTTTTTTCCCCTAAAATCATTTAAATAATTTTAAAAAATTAGCATACATACATAACAAAAATCTATGTGAAATATGTATATTAAAACGGGGCAGGGTTGCATCCAATTCAGAAAAAATACTTCGTTTCCATCTCCAAATATTATCCTCTATCTCTATCTTGTTAGGATCGAAGTCCCGCAAAACCCGTTCCTGTGAGGAATTAGTACCATCTCTATTTCCATATGGGTGCTAGTAGACTTGATCATTTCCTCTGTCTTGTTTTGGCACTTTGGCATCTTAATTGAATACAAAGAAAAAAAATCACAGGGTCAGGCAACAAATCTCAGATTGGACAATGACAAGGTGAGGCAGACTAAGAAGCCTTGCACCTTAAAAGCAAGGCATGGAACCAAGAACACTTGAAGCTTGTTTGGCACTCCATCTAATTAAAGATTGTTTTTCACAATTATTTTAAAAATTTTATAAGGTTTTTTCTCTAACAAAAAATCAAATTTTCTTTTCAAACCTATAATCCAAACGAAAACTTGTTTAATAATATTAGCTCAATGTTGTTGTGGTTTTCTCAGGAATTAACATTTCTGGGAAAGCTCTTAACCGTGATAGTGAGGGGTTTGTTATGACTGCACTAACCTCTAATATAACTCAAAAATATTCAACCATCAATTGAACATGTTGTACTAGCTAAATAGAATTCTCTTGGGTTAAAGAAAAATATTGTGTGATAGAAAAATGCTCCTTATTTTTTAGATTTAAGGTGGAAGAATCAAACTCTACATTTTATGTTGGATTCAAGTCTGTAATTATCGCTACACTGCCAACAACCACGATTGAAAAATGTTCTACCACTGTTTGTATTTGTATTATCATAATTTATTATTATTATTATTATTAATCGATTCATTCATTCTCAAAAATAAAATAAAAAGCTGCCAGCTATGTTTAAAAGAGTAATTAGTAATTACCTTTAAAAGCACATATATTTCTGCTTTTTTTTTTTCCGTTTTCTTTTCTTTCTTTTTTGTTAAAAAAGGGGGCTTCGTATGTATTAATTCTCGTATCTTTAGCATTTACATTCTTTCAACAACCATGTTATTTTTAACTAATTGGTGTAAAAACAGAAATTTAAATATTTGGCGACAATTTTAAGGGAACTCTCTTGAGATTCGATTTCACATACGATCCAGGTTAAATATGCAAGTAAGTACACATGAATGTGGAGCTCCAATTGTTGCTGAATGTAACTAGGAAGAGGGATTTTCAACACCACTTCCCTTAAAACAAAATTAACTTGTGGTCACAAGTTATTCGACTTCTAACTTCTATCATAAAATATAAAGTTCAATTTTTTATTTAAAGTTTTTTAAAAAGGAAAAAAAATTTATGTAACGATAAAGATATCTTTCACTTTTATACTCTCAAGATATTTTTACACACGTAAAATTAAGTCTATGTTTTTAACAGAATTATAGAGTTACTCAAGCCTTTTTTTTTGGTCTAGAGGGGAAAACTTTAGTAACTTTTATTCAAGTAAGCAATAGTCTACTCTTACACAAGATTGGATAAATAAAGGAAGACAATCCAACCATAAGAAATCTAAAGAATTTGAATTATTGAGTTATGTCATTCTTGTTTTATTGATGTGATCCGAACTTTCTTCTATAAATAATAGAGATGAGATTGAAATGACATCAATAATCCTCTTATTTTTATCATTAAAAAAGTTATTATATGCTTCCAAATCCAATTTTAAATAAAACAGATATATACACACATATATATATATATATGGAGACTCAGATTCTTCTAGACAATTAATCGACCGTAAAAGAAATAAATTTCTTCAAGTAATACGTCTTAACTTTCAACAGTAAAATATCTCTATTAGAAAAGGAATTATGGATTTACCATCTACAATAGTGGCTTTTATATGTTTAGTTCTTTGAATTCTACCAAAAAGTCGGTCAAAAAAATTGTGTGAAGGGAAGACTATGGTAATAATCAAAAAAACAAATTTACTATACAAACCATAATTTAATTCCCATCATGATAATGTGCCAGCTCAACTGCCACAAAAGGATTCACTTGGATGCAATTGAAATCCCCGTTAGTATAGGAAGTTTCTGAAATCACAAAAATGGTAACCATAATTGTCAAAGAACATTAAGTTTTATATCTTACCAACTCTACAGTAGATTAAATTTTTAAATTTTTTAATGAAGTAATTAAATAACTATTATCTAATAAATAAAGCTAATTTATGGTTGCATCTATAGTCTAGTTTTAATTTTATACATGATTTCATCATAATGTACAGAGTTCGAATCACTAACTCTCAAGAAAATAGTCTGATTTTATGACTAGCAATGGTTAAATTAGTACCTGCTAAAGTAATTTTGGATATTTAGTAAAATCATCCGTTTCAAAATTTTTTTTAAAACAATCAATTACTTCTTTGTCTTTGAGAGAAAATACTTTTTTTTTTTTTTTTTTTTAAGGAGACGGGAAAAAATAATTTTGATATAAATATTTTTATTTTTTCTCTATCTTATTTTTAATTAGAAAAACTAAAACTGAAGTGTTTGGTATTGTTTTCAAATTTTTTTGAGACTGTCTTCGCATGTCTTCTGAGATGAGAAATATTTTCTAAATACCGTTTATTTAGCAAATGCTTTGAAAACATAAACAAAAACAAAAATTGATGAGGATAGTTGTTTTTAATGAAATAAAAAATTATTGAAAGTTGTTTTCTCATTTTCATTTTTATTTTTAACTTCTATATGACTTAATACATGCTTTCAGAAACATGTGTTTTTTTTTTTTCCTTATATCAAAACCAATTTTTCTAAAACCACAACATAAAAACAATTTTATAAACAACCTCAACATCATTCCCAAAATATTTTCATTTATATTTTTGATCCCTCATAAATAAAGGAAAACAATATCAAACACCACCGAAAATTTCATCGTCCATTTAATTTAGATTCTCGCATACATTCTATTTATCTAATCATATTAATCATGTCAATCCAATGTTGACCCAAATACATTTATAACCCTCTAAACTTGGTGGGAGAAATTAAAAAGATGAGTAGTTTTTTTAACACTTATTTAGAAAAAATAGCCGAACTATATTTATTAATGCTAATTGACTTATCCAATCAAATTAGTAATATCTAATATTCCGGTTAATTATATTGTAACAATCTGACTTCTCATATCATTATTGTACTTAAACTTAAAACTTCATTTTAATGTTTCATTTTTACAATCGAAAGATAGTTCGTTTGCATAATAATTACATAATGATATTAATTCCCATAATCCAAAGCTTCCATCGCCTTCGCAAACACTCAGCCAATCCATCATGTCATCTAAATCTCAGGTTTTTTACCCTGAATTCCTACAACATAAACATATGTTAATAAGCTTTAGCTCAGAAATTGCAAACAGCTTGTGTTTGGTTATCCGGTTGGAGATGGAATTTTTAAATTTGAATTGGTTGACTTTTTAAAAACTAATTATAAATTTTTATTAACTTTTTAGAAAAAGACAAAAACTGAGATAAAAAAATACAGTTTAGTTGGAGTTAAAATTTGAATACCAAACGAAGCATAATCTCACAAACCAGTTCAAATAAATATGCATGTGTACTCCAAGACCACACAAATAAACGAAACAAATTACTAGAGAACGATACACATAATAAAAAGTTCAAAAGAACTCATAATGAAACATTCTAAACAACAAATAATACCATAAAATAACAATCGGAAACAAACGGAATACAAATTTTATGAAATAACTAAGGATTAAGAGACAAATCAAGTCCCGCCGGAGCATCTTTGCAGTCTTTTTTCGGAGGTTCTCCACGCTGCACAGGATCAGCATCACTGCCGATCGTCGCTAGAATATTGACTCCAGCATTTGAACAGGGGACACTAGTATTACTGGAGCCAACAATGTTCCCAAAGCCAGCACCATTGTGATCTCTGTTAATTTTCGCTAAACAAAATTAATTTAATTTATTATAGGATGAGTTTATTTTCTTTCTGTTTCTTGAAATTGATATATGTTGTTTTTTCTTCGTTTTGTTCATATTATCAGAGAAATGGTTTTCATATAATAAGAGTTGTTTAGTCGGTGTTAACTTAAGTAGAATATCCTACATTTTTTATTTTCTTTTTGCGTTTACGTTTAAAAAATATAGTGCCAAAGTTAAGGGAAGAGATTTTCAACTCTTTCTCATGTGGTACTTCACTCTTAAATAGTGAATTTAGATTTTAAAATGTGGAATCTAATTGTACAAATTAGCTTGAACTTTTTTGTTGAGGTACTACACATAGTTCCGGATTAATCCTGTTAAATGTTTGTGTATCTGGGAGTTGATCTCTTATTTCCAAAAATTGTTATAATAATTTCTGTTATTTTGTCTCCATTTTTTTTTTTTTTTTTTTTGTGAATGTAAAAAACAGTTCCATCTCCGAGTTTAGCAAAGTTAAACTTTTTTTAGTCTCCAAGTTAATCTTATGATTTCCAGAATTATACTGAATATGCTCTATCATTCAGATTCAACTAACTGAATTTAATTGTTGCGTCATCTAATCTCGTTCCTTCCTATTTAAAAAGTTTATGTATTAACCTTTTTCTTCATTTTAAAAAAAATAATATATCGTAAATATACTTAACAATTTAAAATGTGGGGAAATGACCTAGCGTGATTATTAACAATTATTTATTTTCTTCCTTCGTTAGTCGTTTCTGCTAAGAGTTTCAATACTAATGTAAGTCTTTAATAGTATTCAGTTTTTTTGTGTGATTATTTTGGTTATTATAAGTTCTATTCCATATATAAGGATATATAAGGATGGAAACATAGGGTGCTGGGTGAAAACGGAGATTGCTCTTTCATCCCCATCCGAGCCTCAAAATCATCCACATCTACGATTAAGAAGGAGCAGGACGGGATGGTGATTTTTCATTGGGGGAGCCTTCCCTACCCACACTTTCCCGTTTAATACAAATATGTGTTTTAAATTACACAATCTAGAAAAATAATAATAAAGTAGAAATTCACCACAAATTTAGATTAAAATCAAAGGTTTCACTAGGCAAATCAAACTCTAAACAAATGCAAACTTAATCTTTGTAATGAAGTTACCAATATCTTATAAAAAATAATTATTAATAAGAAGTCGTAATAAAAAAAAATGTACTAACTACAAATTATTCAATCAAGGTTACTAATTAAGGTTACTAAATAATTTTATTCCGTTCTTTTTTCTTTCGAAAAAGTAGTTAGTTTTTTTTCCCCCTAAAATCAATTGAATGATTTTTAAAAAGCAACATATTCATATACATAACAAAATATTTGTGAAATATGTATACTTGAACGGGATGGGGTTGAATCCAATTTGGAAAAGACTTCGTCTCCATCTCCGAATAGTATCCCCTACCCTAGCTACTCCGTTTGGATTGAAGTCCCACGTATTGCAGGGAATATTATCATCTCTATTTCCTTATGGGTACTACTGTACTTCCTCTGTCTCGTTTGAGCACTTTGGCAGGAAGGAAACTTAATTGAATACAAAGAGGAAAATAAAAAAAAAAATCATAGGGACGGGGCAACACATCCCAAATTGGACAATTATATATCTCAAACAATTACAAGGTGAGGCTGACCAAGAAGCCTTGCACATTAAAAGCAAGGCATGGAACCAAGAGCAACTGAAGCTTGTTTGACACCCCATCCAAGGATTTTTTTTTAATACTATTTAAAAATTTACTAAGGGCATCTGCAACCCGTTACACCAAAATGGTGTAACTTTCACACCAAAATAGTGTAACTGTCATATGTCATGTCAATTAGTAAATTCATCTCCAACCCATTATATAATTGTCAAAAAAAAAATATTTCGTGTATATTCCCTTTTTTTTTTAATCTCTTTTTATATTTCTTTTTAGTAATTCCATACTATGTATTGAATATATGAATTTCACCCACAAATCATTTTTTTTTTCACATATTGAACCGATAAAATATGTTTTATTATTTAACAAAGTCACAGAAAATATATTTTCACTATGTTACAAATTTTGCGTTATTTAGTGCTCTATTTTTTTTTTAATATTATGTAATTTTAATTATCGTTTGTTTAAATGTAGGACTTTTTCTAAATTATGTAATTGCGTTTCGTATTATTTGCATATTAATTTTTCATCATATTAAATTAACTATAAAACAAAATTAACAACGTGGGACACAAAAAAAAAAAAAAAAAAAACAAGTTCTTTCTTTTTTTGGTGTTAAAAAAGAAACAAATTTGTTAAGAAATATGAAAATGGGATAATAATTGAAAAACAAAATATATTTTGTGCACTTTGTGAAAAGAAAAAAAAAAGAAAAAAAAAGGGGAAAGGCGCCACTAAAATGGCGTTGAGTGAACAGTTGAAACACAAATATGCGTTTCCACTGTTCACAGGAGGCATTTCACACCAAAATGGTGTGAAAATTGCCGCCTGGTTGGAGCAAAACCCACGCCATTTCAGCCTAAAATGGCGTGTGGTTGGAGATGCTCGTAGGTGTTTTCCCTTTTAAAAAATGAAATTTATTTTTAAAATCTATAATTCAAATGGAAGCTTGATCTGTAGAATTAGCTCAATGTCGATGTAGGTTTTCTCCGGGAACTAATATTTTTGGAATTGAAAGCTCTTATCTATTATGACTGCGCTAACCTCTAATATTATTCAAAAGTATTCAACCATAGATTGAACACGTTATAGTAGCTAAATAGAATTCTCTTGGGATATAGAAAGATATATACTGTGTGATTAAAAATTGTTCTTTTTATTTATTTATCCAAATTGAGAGTGGGGGATTTGAACTCTACACTTTATGTTAAAATTAAGTGTGAAGTTACTATTATGTTAAATTAGCAACCACGATTGAAAGATGTTATACCACCGATTGTATTTTTATTATGATTATCTTTATTTATTATTAATAGATTCATTCATTCTCAAATGTAGAAAAATAAAATAAAATAAAAACTGCCGGCTATATTTGAATGATTAATTACATTAAAAAAACTCATATATTTTTTTAATTTATTCTTTATTCTTTATTTTTTTTCTATTAAAAAAAAAAGGCTTCGTTTGTTTCAATTTCTCATATCTTTGGCATTTTTTTTAACTAATTGGTGTAAAAATATATAAATATTTATTTAATTTTGGGAGACAATTTTTAAGAGAACTCTCGAGTTTCAAGCTTTTGGTTAATATAATGATAAAATACGGATTTCAAATTCGTTCCAGGTTAAACATGCTAGTAAGTACACCACGAATGTGGGGCACCAATTTGCTGTCGAATGTAAATAGGAAGAGGGATTTTTAACACCACTTAACTCAAAACAAAAATTAATTTGTGGTCACATAAAACAAACATAATCTCATAAAACAATTCAAATAAATATGCATGTCCAATTATATGTGAAGACCACACAACTAATTAATCTAAACAAATTACTAGAGAACGATACCCATATAGAGTTCAAAAGAACTCATAATGGAACATTCTAAACATCAAACAATACCATAAAATAACGATCGGAAATAAACGGAACACAATTTTTATGAAATAACTAAAGATTAAGAGACAAATCAAGTCCCGCCGGAGCATCTTTGTGGTCTTTCTTCGGAGGTTCTCGACGCTGCAGAGGATCAGCACCACCGCCGGTCGTCGCCGGAATATTGACTCCAACATTTGTACCGGCCACACTAGTATTACTGGAACCAGCAATGTTCCCAAAGGCAGCACCATTTTGTTCCAACCTTGAAGAAGTTGCACTAGTAGAACTCCCTCCAAACCCCAACCCGCCGACAATATTGCGAGCCTGAAAGCCATCCATGCTCAGCCTATTGGCAGTAGAGAGCTGTGAGCTCATCGCGGTCGCCTGCCTAGACCACAGGCTAGCACCAGCAATGTCATGCCCGTATCGGTAGCCACCGGTGGTCCCCGACCAAGAGTAGGTACCAGGCTTGTGAATCATGGACTCCATGCGAACCCCGAGTGGCCTATTGAAGCTAGATCCGTACAAAGGGAGTCCGGAATAGCTCGAATAGGAATAGTAGGGGTAGTAGGGTCCAAAAACCCCAAGATCGATCCCTCGGCGACGTTTCGCCAAGGCACGCTCCTGTCTGTGAGCGTTTTGGTGGCCTCCAAGCGCTTGACAAGAGGAGAACTCTCTCTTGCAGTAGTTGCATGGAAAAACCCTAGCCGGCTCATCCTTCTCGTCGGAAGGTTCATCGATATTGGGCTTTACAGCTTGGCCAGGTCTCGCCTTCTTGAAAAGGTTCAGTTCAAGCTTCGGACCACTGGCGGACTGGCCGTTCGAAAGCCTCAGATCGAGCAACAAACCGGAACTCGATCCAGTAACATATTCGGGTTCTATTTCCTTCATCTTCATCTTCGTGGCCGCCATCCTCTTGATTTGATCATCTCCATCTGAGGCTGCGGAAAGGCTAGAGGCCTTTGAACGGGAAGCTTCGGCTCTAAGATCTGCCATGGAAGAGAGCAACAGATAAGAAAACAAAAAAGATAATAATTGTTTGGCGAGGATTAGGGAGAAGATTAGTCCTCTATTTATTTAGTGTTTTGGAGTTAATGCATTATCTTATGTATGGAAAGAAATTTCATTTTACAGTCTTTATATTCACCTTAATAAGAAAGGGATTTGAAGTTGATGAGTACTACATGTTGAAATTAAGTTCATTTGGCCTAATCTCTGTCAAATCCAGAGAAAATTATTGCTGTACTTGCAGTATTTGGTTAAGGCCAATTACTCAAATACAGTCTAGGTTTCTATATATTTTTGGTCACGGATTAATGGTGTCATTGAGTGCATCAATTACCTTATATGCGGTTTGAGTTTCATATATATGTATCAACATGAGGGTGAAGATTATGGGTTCAACAATAATTTCTCAGGAAAGCAAAAACGGAAAACAGATATTAATATATACAATTTTGGTAAAAAGATTTTCGAAGCCCTAATATTATTATGGACATGTTTGCATATTTGCAATTAGATAACAAGATATTAAAATGTAAACAAATGGTTCCGACTTAAAAATAATTCATATGTAATAAAAAATCTATCATGTCATAAGTTATCAGTAGTAATTAATTTCTATAACGGTGGTTGAAAGCGCTCATCTTATCAAAAGAAGTTGTAATTGCCGTCGATTTTCGCTAAATGAAATAGTTTAATTTAAAGTAGAAAGAGTAGTTAGTAATAATTTTTTTCTTTTGTATTTGAAATATGTTGTTTTTAAAGTAGCAGATTTGATAAAGAAAAAGATGTTTAGTTAAGAGAATAGATTGACATCTCTTTCTCAAGTGTGACTTCACTGTTCAATAACGAACTTAGATTTAAAAACAAGGAATAAAATTGTTCGAGTTAATCTTACGATTCCCGAAATCCTATTGAATATGTTTTTTCATTCAGATTCAATCTACTGAATTTAATTGTTATATCATTTATTCTCGTTCCCTCATCTAGAAAGTTTATGTGTTAACCTTTTTCTTCATGGTTTTTTCTTTTTAATATGAATATTTCATAATTGGGGAAATGACCGAGCGTGGTTATTAACAATTATTTATTTTCCTTCCTTTTTTTCTCCTATGCTAAGAGTTTCAGAACTGATGTAAGTCTTTAGTAGTGATTAGTTTCTTTTGTAATTATTTTGTTTACATGAAGTTCTAATCTATATAGGGACGATAACATATGGCACGACTGGGAACGGAGATTGCTTTTTCATCCCCATTCGAACCTCAAAATCATCCACAGTATTAAGCAGCGGGGTGAGGAGTGTGGAATTTTCATTCGAACCTTCCCCATACCCACACTATTTCCCGTTTTACACAGCTATATACTTAAAATTACACAATTTAGAAATTAAAAATAAATTAGCAGAAATTCACCACAAATTTAGACCAAAATCAAGGTTTCACAAGACAAATCAAACCCTAAACAAATGTAAACTAAATCTTAATAATGAAGACACAAAAATATCTTATCAAAAAAATAAGAAGTCAGACTAAAACAAGATATAACATATACTAAACTCCAATTACAATCAAGATTACTAACTAATTTCATTTTGTTCTTTTTTTTTAGGACAAAATTAGTTAGTATTTTTTTTTCCTTAAAATCAATTAAATAATTTTAAAAAATCAACATGCATACATACGTAACAAAAATATATGTGAAATATACGAGAACGAAGAGGGGGTTGCATCCAATTCGGGAAAAGACTCATCTCTATCACCGAATATTATCCCTTATCCCTATTCCGTTTGGATCGAAATCCTACGGAACCCGTTCCTGCAAGGAATATTATCATCTCTTTCCATATGGATTTCTACTGGACTTTGGCATTTCCTTTGTCTCGTTTGAGCACTTTGGCATGAAGGAAATTTAATTGAATACAAAGAAAAAATATCACAGGGTCAGGGAAAACACATCCCATAATGGACAACTAAACATCTCAAACAATTACAAGGTGAGGCGGACCAAGAAGCCTTGCACATTAAAAGCAAGTTGGCGTGGAACCAAGAGCACTTGAAACTTGTTTGCCACTCCATCTAAATATTTTTGTTAATATTATTTAAAAATTTTCCAAGTTGTTTTCTCTTATAAAAAATTGAATTTACTTTTCAAATCTATAATCCAAATGAAAGCTTGGTCCGTAGTATATTAGTTCAATGTCGATGCAGGTTTTCTCAAACAACTAATGTTTTTTGGAATTGAAAGCTCTTATCCATGATAGGGAGGGGTCTATTATGAGTGTGCTAACCTCTAATACAACTCAAATATATTCAATCATCGATTGAACATGTTGTAGTAGCTAAATAGAGTACTCTTGGGATACATAAAGATATATACTGAGTGATTAAAAGAGGTTACTATTTTTATTTTTATTTTTCAAATTGGAGAGATTCGAACTCTACACTTTATGTTGGAGTGAAATATGAAATTTACCGCTAAACTAAGTTAGCAACCACGATTGAAATATGTTATACCACCTATTATACTTGTATTATCATAGTTTTTTTTATTAGTGTTCGTGGATTTATTCATTCTAAAAAATAAAATAAAATACGATAAAAACAACAACTATTTGAATGAGTAATTACATTTTAAAAAAACACATTAATTTTTTTTTATTAATTCCTTTTTCTTTTTTCTTCTTTTACTTTTGTTAAAAAATGGGGGCTTCGTGTGTAATTGTTCTCATATCTTTGTCATTTTATACATTCTTTCAGCAACCATGTTACTTTTTAACTAATTGGTGTGAACATCGAAATCTTGAAATCTGCAGACAGTTTTAAGGGAACTCTCTTGAGATTCAAGCTTTTTTTCTAGTTCGTATAATAAATATTATTTTATGTATTCCAGATTCCATCCAGGTTAAATATGCAAGCACGTACACACAAATGTCGGGCTCAAATTGTAATTGGATGTAAATAGGAAGATGGATTTTTAACACCAGTGTCCTTAAACATAATTAATTTGTGATCACAAACATAACTTAATTAATGGTTACTCAATATTTAACTTCGTCATAAAATATAAAATATAAAGTTCAACTCTCCATTTTAAATCTTTAAAAAAAAAAAAAAAAAAAAAAAAAAAAAAAAAAAAAAACACATAAAGGGATTAGTATAGCGGTAAGGATATCTATTACTATTATACTCTCAAGATATTTTCACACAAGTAAAACTGAGTCTTTCCTTTTAATAGAAATAGAGTCATGCAACTTTTTATAGGAAAAACTTGAATAACTTTAATTTGATCAAGAAATAGTCTACTTTTACAAAATGTTAGATAAATAAAGGAATAAAATCCAACAATAACAAATCTAAATATTCTGAATTACTGAGTCATATTATTTTCGTTACATTGATGTGATCCAGACTTTCTTTTATATATGATAGGGTTAGAACTGATGAAATGACATTATAATATCCTTCAGTTTTATCATCGAAAAAACAAATTTAAAAAAACAAAAATTATTGTGGTTCGAAATCCAATTGTGAATAAAAGATATATATCTATATATAGAAGGATATTTGATCGGATTCTTCTAGACGATTGACCGTAAGTGAAATTATACGGCTTAATTAACTTTCAAGTACGAAATATATCTATTAGAGAAGGAATTAGGGATCTACCATCGACGACAATTAATTTTATATGTTTAGTTCTTTCAATTCTGCCAAGAAAAGTCGGTCAAAAAAGTTGTGTGAACAGAAAATTATGGTGATAATCAATACAACAAATTTACTAAACAAATCATAATTTAATTCCTATTATGGTGACATTCCAGCTCAACTCCCAGAAGGGATTCACTTGGATAAAATTGAATTCCCTTGGTTAGCATAGGAAGTTTCTCAAACTGCAAAATTGGTAACCATTAGTGACAGAAGATATTTTGTTTGATATATCACAGGATGAGAATGTCGATATTTGTGAAAATATCGATACTTCAATTTTTTGGAAATATCGATATCGATGGAAATTTATATAAAATATGGAAATTCCTTTTAAAATACCAAATATTTAAATAAAACTATATGAAACTAATCAATTAAATACTAAGAATATGACAAATTGGCATGGTAAGAATGGAGCATAATACAATCAAAAATTTTTGCAATATTTTGTCAGTGTAAACAACATCGATACCCAAATATGATATTTGAGTGTTTATTTTACATAATTTTGAACATGTCATATCAATGTCTCTCAATCTCCACATCTATTCATATATATTAAAAAAAATTGTGCATACTTAAAAAAAAAAAAATCATGAATTTTACTATTTTACAATACAAAAAATTATATTACGATTGATATTTTACGGATATTTCGTCGATGTTTCATATTTTGGCATTTATTACTACAATTTTCACGAAAACTGATATTTTTATAAAAAAATCAATATTTACAGAAATTCCCATGGAAATGTTACATATATTTTGTGGTAAAGATATGACGCTCCTGTTTCCATATCGGTAGTTTCAAAATACAGTAATTTCTGCAGAAATATCGGTGAAAATGTCAATTTTTGAATCCTTGATCTAACCAACTCTAAAGTATAATAATTTTATAAAAAGAAAAAAGAAAAAAAAGGAAAGAGTTGTTATTTAATCTAGTAACTAAATAACTATTGTAATGAGTCTTATGTTTGTGGTTGCATTCATATACTATTGGTATTTTCATATCTAATTTCACATAATATAAAGAGATTGAATCCGCCTATCCCAAGTTCAATAAATAAATAAATAAATACATAAATGTGTCTAATTTTATGACTTGGTTAAATCAATATCGGCTAAAATAATTTCGGATATAAATCAAAATCATCCCTCTATTAAATTTTTTTTAAAAAATTCAATTACTTCTTTGTCTTTGAGAGAAAAATACTTTTCTTTGCTTTCTTTGCCTTTCTTTTTTCTTTCTTCTTTGTCTTTCTTTTCTTTTTAATTAGGAAAAACTAGAAATGAAGTGTTTGTCATTGTTTTCAAATTTTTTTGAAACGTCCTTTAAACGTCTTTTGAGATGAGAAACGTTTTTAAATACCTTTTTATTTAGCAAATGGTTTTAAGGCAAAAACAAAAACAAAAATGGCGAGAACGGTTTTTTTTTTATTTTTTTTTAATGAAGAGGGAAATGATTTAAAATTTTTTTTTTTTCACATTTTCATTAACATATTTTAAGTACTAAATAATTTAACACATGTTTTCAGAAATGTACCTAAACACAATGCATTTTTTTCTTATATCAAAAATAATTTTTCTAAAAACACAACCAAAAAAAAAAAAAATTTATAAACAGTTTCAACATCATTACCAAGATACTTTCATTTATATTTTCATACCTCAAAAACAATAACATTTTCCAAATAAGTGAAATCAATAACAAACACCACCTAAAATTTCATCGTCAATTTAATTTACATTCTTGGATACGTTCTATTTATTAATCATGTCAATCCATTATGGACCCAAATACGTTTTAATATTTAATTTAGTTCCCTGAATTTGTGGATTAAGAAAACAAACATTTTTTTTTTCAAAACATAACAAGTATGACCATTCTAGTAAATAGACTCCGTAAATACAAACTATAACGTCCTCTAAAAGGCACTACTTCTTGTCAAGTTATCTTAACTCAAACTAACAAAATCTAAACACTGTGAAAATAAATTTACGCAACCTATAATAGCTCTATAGACTAGTCATGGACTTTTAAATCTAGCTCATACTCAGTTAACATCTTGTAAACTTAAAAAGAAAACATGTTCTACAAGAAAGTATATGAGCCGAAACTCAGTAAGCAGAAAGGTATGCATGAATCCAATTCATGTTGAAATACTCAACTTTCTATCGTACGCATTTTCAGTCGAAACTGTCATAGACCCCATCAAGTGTAAAATCTAGTTTAGTACTCAATAGGCATATGTTTCACGGAATCTGTTCATTTTTTAGTCGTAGTGGCTACCATTTATTGGAAACCTCATACTTTAAGGGATGTTGCCACTAATATTTAGGTATGTCAATACTTTCTGCGTTCCTTGCCTACCCAAGTACTAAACCATATTCCACACTTCACTTTAAAATAGGAAATAAATGTATAATAGCTTTTCCTTTGTAAACATGCTTATGAAACAATGTCATGAATGCTCCAATACGCTATGGACATATTAAAATGTTAAGGAGAGTATTATTTGATAAACATAAAATAAATATAAAATAAGAGGCCATATAGGCACAAAACATGCTATTATTATTCTTGTGATACAGTTGAAGAATCTACTTACCTCAATTTGAACTATAATCAAATACATGAAAGTAAGAAGTTCAACTCTTCTGTTGCTGATCTCGTGCTAATAATCCCTTGATGAGAAATTTAGAAGACATCAAACACTTTGTACTATGTATTATCGGCAAAATTAACTATTACACACATGAGTCATAATAATTAGGAGTAGCTGTAACAACCTAACTAAATAGACGACTTACATATACCAATATACACATGATGATCAGCATAAACCTACATAACTAAAATATATAATTATTGAAACTCTTCTTACTAGATTACTTCATACAACCAACATATATTACTTCATATTATTATTAATTTATATATATATATATATATATATATATAAACACTCAAATTCTCAAGTCAATATTCATCAATAATGATGTTCACAGTGTTTGCGAATAAACGTAACCAAAATCCGCACAAAAATTAAACTAAGGCATGAAAACTTAACGAATATAGTCTAAGCCTAAGGATCACCGACTAAATGCAGAGAGATAGATGATAAGACCCTCTTAACAATTCTGTGTAAGCCAAGCTTCTCGATAACCTCCTCCTTCTGCTGAGGCCAATGAGCTCCAATCAGGCATGAAAACACGAATTCAAGAATTCAACTACGAGGAATGCCAACCAACCCCAATTCCACCCAACAATGCATAATCATAATTATCAATAATCTCCTCACCTGCAAATCATGTTTTATTGATGTAATAATGGATCTTAATTTAGTTTTCCACTGGGCCATACAAACTAAGATTCTTTTTCGTTAAGTGATAAAATTAAGTAAAGCGAAGGAAAACCCACGTCCCACCTTTCCTTCACCCAACCATCAGAAAGGCAGCTAGCTTGTTATTAAATACAAAGGAAAACTCTTATAAACCTCACCAATTATTCCTTAAAAACTTAATGGTTAGTTAAGATAGCTCTACAAAGCTGAATATATATATATATATATATATATATATATATATATATAAAAGAACTCTGAGTCTACGAATTACCTCTAAGAATCCTTCACATATTTTTGATACTTATAAATTTTGGTTGGGACTTTGAGAAACTAAAAGAGAGGTATACATAGGGTCATACTGAGAAGATCGAACAAAAACATCTAAGAGTGTCTAGGGAATTAATGTTGTCGACATTACTAGTTAATAATGAGGTTTTTATACCTACGATATGGTTAAATTGACATATAGATGGAGGCTTGAGTGTACAGCAGTAAGCATGGTAAAATTCTCAAATACAACTCATACAATATATCTATATATATATATATAATGGTAAATACTATTGTTTACTATAATAACTATATATATATATATATATATATATAGCATGTTTCACAAGAACACATACGTTTATCAATTTAAAATTTAAAATATCTAAATCGCAAATCAATAAAATTATAAGAAGCAAAATAAAAATAATGGCACATTTAAAATACAATCCTTATTGTCTTGCATCATTCGACCAAAGTTTCGAGAGGTTAAAATTCCCCGTTGCACAAGTAAGTAAGCGTATGTGTGTGTGTAAATATATAACAATTAAATTCTAATTAGATCATTAATAATTTAAATAGCACTAACTGATGAAACGAAATAATGCTTTTATATATAAAACTAAACTAAGGATCAATTTTGGGTCATTACACAAACGATCCCACAAAACAATAATTTAGGTAAATATGCATGGCCGATAATATGTGAAGACCACACAAAAGAACTAAACAAATTACTAGAGAACGTTACACACAAAAAGTTCAAAAGAACTCATTATGGAACATTCTAAACATCAAACAATACATAAAATAACAATTGGAAATAAACGGAATACAAATTTTATGAAATAACTAAAGATTAAGAGACAAATCAAGTCCCGCCCGAGCATCTTTGCGGCCAAAATTCGGAGGTTCTCCACCCTGCAGAGGATCGGCACCACCACCGGTCGTTACCGGAATATTGATTCCAACATTTGGACCGGCCACACTAGTATTACTGGAACCAGGAATGGTCCCATAGGCAGTACCATTTTGTTCCAACCTTGAAGAAGTTGCACTGGCAGAACTCCCTCCAAGCCCTGACCGGCCGACAATTTTGCGAGCCTGAAAGCCATCCATGCTCAGCCTATTGGAAGTAGAGAGGTGTGAGCTCATCGCGGTCGCCTGCCTAGACCACACGCTAGCACCAGCAATGTCATGCCCGTATCGGTAGCCACCGGTGGTTCCCAACCAAGAGTAGGTACCAGGCTTGTGAATCATGGACTCCATCCGAACCCCATGTGGCCTATTGAAGCTAGATCCGTACAAAGGGAGTCCGGAATAGCTCGAATAGGGATAGTAGGGGTAGTAGGGTCCAAAAACCCCAAGATCGATCCCTCGGAGACGTTTCGCCAAGGCACGCTCCTGTCTGTGAGCGTTTTGGTGGCCTCCAAGCGCTTGAAAAGAGGAGAACTCTCTCTTGCAGTAGTTGCATGGAAAAACCCTAGCCGGCTCATCCTTCTCGTCGGAAGGTTCATCGATATTGGGCTTTACAGCTTGGCCAGGTCTCGCCTTCTTGAAAAGGTTCAGTTCAAGCTTCGGACCACTGGCGGACTGGCCGTTCGAAAGCCTCAGATCGAGCAGCAAACCGGAACTCGATCCATTAACATATTCGGGTTCTATTTCCTTCATCTTCATCTTCGTGGCCGCCATCCTCTTGATTTGATCATCTCCATCTGAGGCTGCGGAAAGGCTAGAGGCCTCTGAACGGGAAGCTTCGGCTCTAAGATCTGCCATGGAAGAGAGCAACAGATAAGAAAACAAAAAAGATAATAATTGTTTGGCGAGGATTAGGGAGAAGATTAGTCCTCTATTTATTTAGTGTTTTGGAGTTAATGCATTATCTTATGTATGGAAAGAAATTTCATTTTACAGTCTTTATATTCACCTTAATAAGAAAGGGATTTGAAGTTGATGAGTACTACATGTTGAAAATAAGTTCATTTGGCCTAATCTCTGTCAAATCCAGAGAAAATTATTGCTGTACTTGCAGTATTTGGTTAAAGCCAATTACTCAAATACAGTCAAAGTTTCTATATATTTTTGGTCACGGATTGATGGCGTCATTGAGTGCATCGATTACCTTATATGCGGTTTGAGTTTCATATATATGTATCAACATGAGGGTGAAGATTATGGGTTCAACAATAATTTCTCAGGAAAGCAAAAACGGAAAACAGATATTAATATATACAATTTTGGTAAAAAGATTTTCGAAGCCCTAATATTATTATGGACATGTTTGCATATTTGCAATTAGATAACAAGATATTAAAATGTAAACAAATGGTTCCGACTTAAAAATAATTCATATGTAATAAAAAATCTATCATGTCATAAGTTATCAGTAGTAATTAATTTCTATAATGGTGGTTAAAAGCGCTTATTTTATCAAAAGAAGTTGTAATTGCCGTCGATTTCGCTAAACGAAATAGTTTAATTTAAAGTAGAAAGAGTAGTTAGTAATTTTTTCTTTTGTATTTGAAATATGTTGTTTTTAAAGTAGCAGATTTGATAAAGAAAAAGATGTTTAGTTAAGAGAATAGATTGACATCTCTTTCTCAAGTGTGACTTCACTGTTCAATAACGAACTTATTAAAAACAAGGAATATAATTGTTCGAGTTAATCTTACGATTCCGAAATCCTATTGAATATGTTTTTTCATTCAGATTCAATCTACTGAATTTAACTGTTATATCAATTGTTCTCGTTCCCTCATCTAGAAAGTTTATGTGTTAACCTTTTTCTTCATGGTTTTTCTTTTTAATATGAATATTTCATAATTGGGGAAATGACCGAGCGTGGTTATTAACAATTATTTATTTTCCTTCCTTTTTTTCTCCAGTGCTAAGAGTTTCAGAACTGATGTAAGTCTTTAGTAGTGATTAGTTTCTTTTGTAATTATTTTGTTTACATGAAGTTCTAATCTATATAGGGACGATAACATATGGCGCGACTGGCGCGACTGGGAACGGAGATTGCTTTTCCATCCCATTCAAACCTCAAAATCATCCACAGTATTAAGCAGGGGAGTGTGGAATTTTCATTCGAACCTTCCCCATATCCACACTATTTCCCGTTTTACACAGCTATATACTTAAAATTACACAATTTAGAAATTAAAAATAAATTAGCAGAAATTCACCCCCAAATTTAGATCAAAATCAAAGGTTTCACAATACAAATCAAATCCTAAACAAATGTAAAATAAATCTTAATAATGAAGACACAAAAATATCTTATCAAAAAAATAAGAAGTCAGACTAAAACAAGATATAACATATACTAAACTCCAATTACAATCAAGATTACTAACTAATTTCATTTCCTTCTTTTTTTTAGGGCAAAATTAGTTAGTATTTTTTTTCCTTAAAATCAATTAAATAATTTTAAAATTTCAACATGCATACATACATAACAAAAATATATGTGAAATCTGTATACTAGAACGGAGATGGGGTTGCATCCAATTCAGGAAAAGACTCATCTCCATCACCGAATATTATCCCTTATCCCTATTTCGTTTCGATCGAAATCCTACGGAACCCGTTCCTGCAAGGAATATTATCATCTCTTTCCATATGGATTTCTACTAGACTTGGGCATTTCCTCTGTCTCGTTTGAGCACTTTTGCATGAAGGAAATTTAATTGAATACAAAGAAAAAATATCACAGGGTCAGGGAAAACACATCCCATATTAATGGACAATTAAACATCTCAAACAATTACAAGGTGAGGCGGACCAAGAAGCCTTGCACATTAAAAGCAAGTTGGCGTGGAACCAAGAGCACTTGAAACTTGTTTGGCACTCCATCTAAATATTTTGTTAATATTATTTAGAAATTTTCTAAGTTGTTTTCTCTTATAAAAAATTGAATTTACTTTTCAAATCTATAATCCAAATGAAAGCTTGGTCCGTAGTATATTAGTTCAATGTCGATGCAGGTTTTCTCAAGGAACTAATGTTTTTTGGAATTGAAAGCTCTTATCCATGAGAGGGAGGGGTGTATTATGAGTGTGCTAACCTCTAATACAACTCAAATATATTCAACCATCGATTGAACATGTTGTAGTAGCTAAATAGAGTACTCTTGGGATACATAAAGATATATACGCTGTGATTAAAAGATTTTTTTTTGGTCAAATTAGGGAGATTCGAACTTTACACTTTATGTTAAAGTGAGATGTGAAATTTACCACTAAGCTAAATTAGCAACCATGATTGAAATATGTTATACCACTGATTGTACTTGTATTATCATAATTTTTTTATTAGTCTTAGTGGATTTATTTATTCTTAAAAATAAAATAAAATACGATAAAAACAGCAGTTATTTGAATGAGTAATTACATTTGAAAAAGCACATTTATTTTTATTTATTTTATTAATTTCTATTTATTTTTTCTTCTTTTCTTTTTTGTTAAAAAAAGGTTGCTTCGTATGTAGTTGTTCTCATATCTTTGGCATTTTATACATTCTTTCAGCAACCATGTTACTTTTAACTAATTGGTGTGAACAACAAAATTTTAAAATTTTGCAGACAATTTTAAGGGAACTCTCTTTAGATTCAAGCTTTTTTTTTTTCTTTTTTTTTTTTTTTTTTCCTAGTTAGTATAATAAATATTATTTTATGTATTCCAGATTCCATCCAGGTTAAATATGCAAGCACGTACACACAAATGTCGGGCTCAAATTATAATTGGATGTAAATAGGAAGAGGGATTTTTAACACCAGTGTCCTTAAACAGAATTAATTTGTGGTCACAAACATAACTTAATTAATGATCACTCAACATTTAACTTTATCATAAAATATAAAGTTCAATTCTCCATTTTAAATCTTTTTAAAAAAGAAAAAAAAAAAAACATAAAGGGATTAGTGTAGCGGTAAGGATATCTATTACTATTATACTCTCAAGATATTTTCACACACGTAAAACTGAGTCTTTCCTTTTAATAGAAATAGAGTCATGCAACTTTTTATAGGAAAAACTTGAATAGATTTTATTTGATCAAGAAATAGTCTACTTTTACAAAATGTTAGATAAATAAAGGAATAAAATCCAACAATAATAAATCTAAATATTCTGAATTACTGAGTCATATTATTTTTGTTACATTGATGTGATCCAGACTTTCTTTTATATATATGATAGGGTTAGAACAGATGAAATGACATCTGTGATATCCTTTAGTTTTATAATCGAAAAAACAAATTTAAAAAAACAAAAATTATTGTGGTTCGAAATCCAATTGTGAATAAAAGATATATATCTATATATAGAAGGATATTTGATCGGATTCTTCTAGACGATTGACCGTAAGTGAGATAATACGGCTTAATTAACTTTCAAGTACGAAATATATCTATTAGAGAAGGAATTATGGATCTACCATCTACGACAATGAATTTTATATGTTTAGTTCTTTCAATTCTGCCAAGAAAGAAGAGAAAATTAAGGTAATAATCAATACAACAAATTAAATAAACAAATCATAGTTTTATTCCTATCATGGTGACATGCCAGCTCAACTCCCAGAAGGGATTCGCTTGGATAAAATTGAATTCCCTTGGTTAGCATAGGAAGTTTCTCAAACTGCAAAATTTGTAACCATTATTGACAAAAAAATATTTTGTTTCATATATCCCAGGATGAGTGTGACGCCCCGACTTCCCAAGCCAGGTCGACACCATACATACTTGTTCTTTACTTGAAAATTTGAGATAAATTTTTTTTTTTAAAACATATACACATAAGTTATCTTATAAAGAAAAGCTTGTTATATAACGGACTATACTGATAGTAACTTTTTGTGTCTTTAAACTACTTACAAATAACAAAACATAATTTATTTTTGAAATATTAACATACTACTGAAAATCAAATGCGGAAAATTTATGCGTAGTGGTATCCCACACCGCCCTTCACCCGCCGCATCGTCCGCATAGCCCACCAATTAAATTGCAGGCTTCTTACCTACAGTATGAAATATAAAGGTGAGCTTTCGCCCAGCAAGTTCAAACATAATCTCACAAAAATATTTCAAGCATCTTTAAAACAGAAACATGCCAATCGTCACGAAACTCATGCATGAACCATTTATGATTGATTGAATGTCTTATGTTTCATTATAGACTCAATCTTTATTATCTTGTCTCAACATGTGGGCCCATAGTGTCCGTACCAAAAGCGCGCAGCCTCCAGACAAAGCTAGGGTTTGCAAGGCCCTAACAGTTCTGGGAATTATAACTTGACCCTTCTCGATCACGGAAGGTAAATATCACAACTGAAACATGTAGCCTCCACGATCACGGGAGGTTGGTACGACACCTTACTTGTTTCATCTTACCATGTGGTTTAACATTAGTGAACATGTCTCATGATGTCACTATGTCATATCATACTCAACATTTGCCATAGCATAGCTTTCTTGAAAACATGGCATTTCTAAAACCATGGCATTTTGAAAACATAACATTTCTGAAATCATGGCATTTTGTAAACATAGCATTTCTGAAAACATGGTATTTCTGAAACCATGACATTTTTGTAAACATGGCATAACATGTCATAACATAACTTAGCACATCATAGCCATAGCATAGCATCACACAACATGGCATCTCATATCATAGCACAACATAGCATATATACTTGAAAATATAGTATACTTGAAAATAGTCTTTACTATTTTCATACTGTAGGTGAGGTTTGATACTTGCCTGTTATGCTATTTCCTGTTGATCCAACTTAGGTGGCAACTGCAGGTTCCTTCCTGCTATTAAAAAGAACATAGGATAAGAATCCTATAAAAATGCTGGTAACCTTTCCAACATTTTAGTTATATGTCCCCCATACAAGCCTTGATTATTTACTAGGTTACTAATTGTAACCCTAGAGTTGTGGTCAACCATACTTGATTCATCGCTTGTTATTATAGAGCCTAAGCCTAGTAACTCGGGTATGCTACCTGGTTACTATCCGTCAATTTCTCGTTACTAAACTTTGGTTTTTAAAATCCAATTTGGAAAATTTGACTAAAAATCTTTTGTTTAACTTTAAAATTCGTGGTTTTCAAAGTAGGACTTTATAAAAATCATTAAAGGTTGAAAACTACCTTTAGAACAGTTTTCACCGTCAAAACAGTGGTGTTGGTGCAAAAATACAGTTTCTCTGCATGTTTTAGAAAATCCTGTGCAGGAATTCTTACTCTATGCACAGTTTTTATAGTTCAGGTTGTATTTAAAAATCCAGATTGAATTTGAAAAACTTGTCTTCATGAAAGTTCTTTCTCTCGAAAAATTATAAAACTTTCATGTTTTAATAAAAACCCAGTTCTGCTTGGATTCTTGTCAGTTTTAATTTGAAACTTACTGGACGTGTAGACTAGGTCTGGGCAGATCAGCCTCGGATTTTCGTAAAAACGGAGGCCATTGGAGCCTCATTTTGCAAATCCGTCCGCGCTGCCCCCTAGGAAAAACTGTTCCGAGAAACTTTCGTGTTTTGAGTTTTGCCTAATTAGGCCTCTAAAGGCCTCAAAATCGGCTTGCCGTAAAACTGGTCAGGATCCACCCGAACCTGGCAGTTTTTCGGTTTAGAGTTCGTTCACGTCCTAATCGCGTAATCTAACTCAACCAGCCACCGCGGGAGCCTAGAATCACACATGCAGCGCTTTTTTAATGTTCCAACCCATCATTACATAAATATTTATCAACAATCATTACATCAAACATTTAGCATGCATAACTTAGTAAATAGAACCACCTAAACCCTAACTTGAATCAAGCACCAACCAAAATTCTAAACTAGGCATAAAAAGTAAATTGAACTTATGCTCTTACATCCAATGGCTTGAATACACTTAAATTCCTCAATTTGAATGCTCAATTTAAAGCTTAGAGTTGGGAGGATTACCTCTAGGGTTTGGTCACAAAAATTTTCCTCCAAAGACACTACCCAAGGCCGGTTTTGTTGCACCAATTGGCACCAAATTTGGCTGATTCTTGGTGGCTGCTTGCACCTAAACTAAGCACTCCTAAATCCAAATTTTCTCACTCACTCAACCCCCCTTGGCAGCCGGCTGTTGGTCCCCAAAGTTGGGCACAAAACTGTCAAAATTTTTGGCTTGAACTTACTAGGAGGAACCGAAGACTACACACATCAAAACCCCTAAGTTTCTCAATTTTTTTCTTCACTCAATCACCCACTTGAGATTGCAGATTTTTGGAGAGGAAAAATGGGCAGAATTTGGCTGCTTTTTCTGAATTTATTGGACCAAAAACCGACCCCCCATGGCAGCCTATTTATAGGTGGGATTTTGGACTTTTTTGCAAAACTTTTTGGTTCACCTTTTGCTCATAAATCCTTGGAATAAAATTAATTGCACAATTGGAAGCTTAGGTGGCCGGCCAACCCTTGGAGAACAAGTAAATATTACTTTCCAATTTTTTTTTTAATCCAAAATGATGTCATAATTAAGGATAAGGTGATGTCATTCACCTTAGACCTTGTTTGGCTATTCTCATCATTAAGCAGTCCATTTTTGAGCTACACAGATATTTCCAATACTGTGTTCACTAATACACAGTACAATTCAGTACGGTTATACTGAACTGCAGTCCAAAATTTATCTGTGTATAGTTGGACTGTATAAAAATTTCTCTTTTTATTTAAAGTCCTTTGGCGCTTAATATCCTATTTTAGGTGCTTGATTTTCTATGGTGGTTTTAAATCTTAATTATACTATCTTGTCTGTAAAGACGGTTTTCACAGTATTTTTCCCATACTGCTTATCATATCACAGTACCGTCTTACTCTGGTCAACCTTTGACTTTTTTTTTTATCAAACTTTGACCATCATGAATTCATAAATTCCGTCATGCCTTTTTCCTTAAAAGGCATATTATGGAGTCTCGTAATTAATTTACCGAGAACTCAACCATGTACTGATAAAATTATGAACTTTGTATTGGTATTCGTAATTTTCATAAAATTGCACATAAACACATAGTACAAAACTTTAGATTTCTTATATACAAGAAAATCATAAGTTCGTGAAAATTTTTGGATATTTAAATTTTCTAACACTAAAACATTCACGATTTGCTTATTTATAAAATAAAAAAAGAAAGTTAGATCGATATCATATAGCTCTATTCTTAGTTACCTAATCAAAAGTCAATATGTGTTTCATTTTGTTGAGAATAAATTATCAAACTCCATACAATTGCCCTTGCAAACTACCATTTGTGCTCTTGATTCTCATAGCTTCCATGGAGATGCAAGATACTACTAATCCAAAATCACATGCCATCATCGTAGCCTTCTGTCTCCAAGGCCATGCGATCTCAACCGTTCATTTGTCACCAAGCTCGCATCAAGAGGCTTCACCATCACCTTCGTCAACATTGAAGCGACAAACCCTGATCACCATGTTAAAACAACACGACGCTAAATCAGAGGATCAACAAAGCGAGAATATCTTTGTCGGTGAACAAAACTCCAGCCTTGACATCCGCTACATAATGGTAAGCGATGAATTCCCGATCAAATTTGACAGATTCGCAAATAAAGAGGAGTACCATGAGGGTCAATTGAATGTCCTACCAAACCATGTGGATAAACTTGTTGGAGACATAGTAAGAGATGATCCTTCCGTCTCTTTCTTGATAGGAGATACTTTTTACATATGGACTTCACAGAGTGCCAAGAAATTCAAAATTGTTAGTGTTTCCTTTTGGACTCAATGGTTTTGACTCTCTACTATCACATGGACCTCCTCAAGACAAAAGGTCACTTTTCATCTCAAGGTAAACTAATTATTCTCCTTCGGTTTTCTTTTGTTTTCCTTTTTCTACTTTAATTGAAACATAGACCACTCAAATCTTTTCTTTATTTATTTTTAAAAAAACAGGCTTTTCTCTAATTTGTTGGAAGACCAAAAATTATATAATTATTTAGTAGATGAACAAATTATTCATATACAATATGCTTATGTTTTAAATTTATTTAGTCTATTAGTTCAATTTACAGAGAGACCCTTAGCCTTAGCTTATATGGCTTTCACTTGTTAAAGAAAATAAAAATAATAACATTTTCAGAGTTCGAATGTAAGAGCTCATACATAAATTCTTTCCCTTTTACTTACATACTGAGTGGCCCAACGGGTTTCTTTTGGAGAAAATTAGGTGGAGAGTCATGTTTTAAGTACTTCATTGTAAATTTGTTTATTTTAATATTAAAATTGATAATTTTAGTGTTATGAAATGATAAAATTAACATCTTTAATGTTATAGTGAGCATAACATTAAGGAGATGTTAAATTTATGACATTTTTTATATAACCCTTTCTTTTGCCTTCAGTTTATTTATAATAAATTAGAAAATTACCTCCTTTTTTTCATTTTTTTTTCTTATGGTTTTTGCTAGATAATCGTCTAGATACCATTGACTAAATACCGCGGGTGTAAAGGCAATTGAGCCAAAAATGTCCTTTTTTCAACAATTAAGCTTGGAAGTCAATTAAGCTTTGTACTTTGTTGTCTGTTTATTGTTGATTCATATTTTGACACAAAACACCAAGGTAAAGGCAATCGAACCAAAGACTTGATGTCGTCTTTTCAACAAATAGATACCTCAACGGTGATAAAGCGATTCATATTCAAGGTATTTGGTGATGCCAAAAACGTTGACTTTATTCTTCGCAACACAGTCCAAGAACTTGAACTTGAGACCATTTTAGCTTTTCAGGACAGACAGCCGACATATACCATTGGCCCTATTTTCCCATCTGGGTTCACCAAGAGCATTGTGCCCACAAGCCTAATGACCGAGTTTGACTGCACCCAATGGCTCAATTCCATGCCTCGTGGGCTCGGTTTTGTACATTTGGGCAGTTTTTCTCTTTGTAGCAAAAACGACAATGAAGAAATTTCCATGGGATTATTACTTAGTGAAGTGAACTTCATTTGGGCAATGTGTCCCGACATTGAGAGCTGTAATGAATACTATGTTTGGCTAGTTCGATTTCTTAATCAGATCAAGGGTGGGGCTTGATAGTGACGTGGGCCGATCAAATTGGGGAGATCTCACATCCTTCAATCGGAGGTTTCTTAACACATTGGAAGATTAATTGGGTTGAACCTTTGTGAGGAGTAGTCATTGACCAGAGTGAAAGTAGCGGAGAAAATTGGTCGTCTGATGAGTGGAAAGTCAGTTGAAGAATTGAGAAAAGAGAGGGTAAAAGTGAGGCGTTTTAGAGAATGCATTGTCCATGAATGGATCATCAGAGAAGAATTTGTGTTAAGTTATTGCTGATGTGAAGGCAAAAATTAGTGAAATAATGTAACATCTTTGTCTAGGTACTTTTTGATTGTTGTCGTTTCCTAAGCTCTTGTGGTTTATTTTTCTGTGTCGCTCAATCCTTCATCTTTTCACGTACGTTGGGCCTAGAACCTCAGCCCAACCAGGCCCGGACATTAGGGTCGGTCCAACTCAGTCCCAGTGTCTATATGGGCCGGGCCGTCCACGGGCTAAAGAGTCGGGCTACAGATCTATCCATGTTTACAATTTTAGTGGGGGATACCCTACTCGTTCTTCAACAAATCCGCCCCTACCGCCCACTCCTTATGAGGGGATGTGGAAAGGAATGTGGATGTTGTTGGTTTTTCTTTTTGTGATCGCTTTATCCTAGCCTTACTTACGTGTTATATGTGCCAAACACCATTAAAGTATATCGGCTTAAATTATTGAGCAAGTAAACTTATATTAAAAAATAACCCGGTTATAAGACGAGGCATTATTATATCTTCAAGAGTAATGTCTACGACATTTGCCATGTGTGGTTACCTAACGTTAGCAAGTTGAAATTTTTAACCAATTATTAACACTAAAAAAATCAACAATTTGTTTAGTTACAAAAGAAGGGGAAGAAAAAAACGCTACGTGTCATATATATCTATTCTTTACCTAATCAAAAGTCTATTTTCTTTTTTAAAGAGAGTAAAGTTTCAAACTCCATTGCTAACTACCATTTGTGCTCTTAATTCCCATAGCTACCATGGAGATGAAAGATACTACTAATCCAAAACCACATGCCATCATTGTAGCCCTCCGTCTCCAAGGCCACGTGATCCCAACCGTTCATTTGGCGACCAAGCTCGCATCAAAAGGCTTCACCATCACCTTCGTTAATACTGAAGCGACACATCACGAGATCATCAAGTCAAAACAACGCAACGTTAGATCACATGATCAACAAAACGACAATATCTTTGCCAGTGCACAAAATTCCGGCCTTGACATCCGCTACAGAATGGTCAACGATGGTTTCCCGATCGAATTTGACAGGTTCACGAATCACGAAGAGTTCCATGAGGGTCAGTTGAATGTCCTTCCAAACTATGTGGATGAACTTGTCGGAGAATTAGTAAGAGATGACCCTTCTCTTTGTTGCTTGATAGTAGATACTTTCAACACATGGACTTCACAGATTGCCAAGAAATACAAACTTGTTAGTGTTTCCTTTTGGACTCAACCAGCCTTGGTCTTGACTCTCTACTACTACATGGACCTCCTCAAGATAAATGGTCACTTTGCATCCCAAGGTAAAAAAAATTCTCCTTCGGTTTTTTCTTCTCCCCCAACTTTAATTAATTAATTGAAACATAGACCACTCAACTCATTTTTTTTCGACATTATTTTTTTAAATTTAGGACTCCTCAAGATAGATGGTTACTATTTAGGACTCTCACTCAACAAAGAGAAATGAAAATAACTTTCAAATTTCAAATTAACCTAAGGACACCTAATTAAATCATTCCCTTCTTACTTGCTAAGCTAGCCCCAGTATGCGATCTTTTTGCTTTTAATTTATTAATTTATAAAGAAGATTACTTCTTTTTTATTTTTATTTTTATTTTTATTTTTTATTTTTTTGGTGGCTCTTTCTAGATAATCGTAAAGATACTATTGATTACATACCGGGCGTCAAGGCAATAGAGCCAAAAGACTTGATTTCGTTCCTTCAAGAAACTGACACATCAACGGTGTTGCATCGGTTCTTATACAAGGCATTTGATGATGTTAAAAACGTTGACTTTGTTCTTTGCAACACCGTCCAAGAACTTGAGGTTGAGACCATTTTAGCCTTTCAAAACAGACAGCCCATATATGCAATTGGTCCTCTTTTCCCATCTGGGTTCACCAAGAGCATTGTGCCCACAAGCCTAAGGACCGAGTTTGACTGCACCCAATGGCTCAATTCCAAACATCATGGCTCGGTTTTGTACATCTCATTTGGCACCTTTGCTCTTTGTAGCAAAAACGACATTGAAGAAATTGCCATGGGATTGTTACTTAGTGAAGTGAACTTCATTTGGGCAATGCGTCCCAACATTGTGAGGTATGATGAAGACTATACTTTGCCCGTTCGATTTCTTGATGAGATGAAGGGTCGGGGCTTGATAGTGACGTGGACCAATCAAATCGAGGTGATCTCACATCCTTCAATAGGAGGGTTCCTAACACATTGTGGATGGAATTCGATATTGGAAAGTATATGGTGTGGTGTGCCTTTGCTTTGTTTTCCTCTATTTACAGACCAACCCACCAATCGGAAACTAGTGGTTGATGATTGGAGGATTGGGTTGAACCTTTGTGATGGGAAGTCATTGAATAGAGTGGAAGTAGCGGAGAAAATTGGCCGTATAATGAGTGGAAAATCAGCCGAAGAATTGAGAAAAGAGATTATTAAGTTTAGGCAGATTTTAGAAAATGCCTTGTCCGTGAATGGATCATTAGAGAGGAATTTGTGTCAGTTTATTACAGATGTAAAGGCAAAAATTAGTGAACGAATGTGACATCTATGCATAGGGGCAAATTGGATCTTTGTACCTTTTGATTATGTGTTGTTTGACTGTGTTCTTTTAAATTGATCATAGTTTCACTACTATATGAATTTAGATATTTTCAAAGTAAGTGATTCGTATTTAATTTGTGTTTGCAATATTTTAACTCTAATTATTGAATTTTAGCTCAATAATCTTATGTTTCCATTTTACTTAAATTCAATTTATTTGTAATTATTCTTCTTAATAATCTTAGTATTTAATTCGTGTAATCGTGACATTATTATCTCTTGCATAGTCAATACAATAACAGCTTGAAGTGACATCTATCACCTAATATACAACTGCTCTATTTTTTTTACTGTCTTTTGGAAACATTGTTGCTCAACTTATTTCAAAGAAATTATTATCACTGTACTAGAGATTAGAGTGAAATAAATTATATATTAAAACTTCATATTTATTTGTTAATCTTTGCAAGACAAAATTGAAATGGAGTACTTAGATATCGTTTCTACATCCAACTACTATGAGGGAAAACGTCAAAGTTGATGATAGGGGAAAAAAAAAAGTACGCATATTAATTAAAATATATTATTTAGTGGGATATACTTATGAGTCCATCTGATTTATATCCTAAAGACTCTTGTGGTCGATCTGTCTCGAAAAAAATTGTTTGTTTGTGTTTATTGTGTTAAAAAAAAAAAAAAAAGGGACCCGCCCAATTCGAGTTATGGCCAGCTACGGGTGTAATGGTGTAACGGGTCTCATCACTCATCTAAGCTGGCAAATGCATTTACCGAATGGTTTTTTCCTCAGACCCATCCAAAGTAGGGATTCTAGGGAAGTGGTCAAGAACAACTCTAGACATGGACGTACCCCATGGTAGCCCATTGAATCTTTTTATTTTTAAAAAAAATATCACTTTTTCTTCATTTTTCCTCTTTTAGCCCCCCTAAAAAACATTTTTTGAAGGGAAGTCCCTTAAAATTTTAGTATTTATTAGACTACTAATTTAGTTTAGATTTGTTAGATAACATGAATATATCAATGACCAATATAATATTCATCATGACGTGAGGACGAAGTAAATTTTTTGGTCTTTTTGTTTTGTTTTTTGTTTGTGCTCGGCAAAATTAAAGTGAACATTAATTATTGTTTGATCAAATAAAACTCCAATATCCCAAAATTTCTGATTTTTCCATGTGTAAATCTTGCTTCTGTTAGATTTCACAATGGAGATCAACAGCCATCCAAATCCTCATCCTATAATGTTTCCCCTTACTAACCAAGGCCACCTCACCCCTTCTATCCAACTAGCCCTCGTACTTGCATCAAAAGGCTTCAGAATCACCTTTGTCAACACACAAATTATCCACCACCAACTAACCAATGCACAACCCCATAGCACCTCCGCCACCACCGCCGCCGAAGATGACATCTTCGCCCGGAGCCCGTGAATTGGACCTTTGCATCCGATACAAGACGATGACGGATGGTTTTCCATTGGATTACAACAGAACTCAAAATCAAGGTCAGCTCGTGTTGAGAAACTTTCTAAGCCTCCCTGCCCATGTGGATGAACTTGTTGGAGATTTAGTGAATTCCGATCCTTCGGTCTCTTGCTTGATTGCGGATACTTACTACTCATGGGCATCACAGATAGCCCGAAAGTATAAGCTTGTCAATATTTCTTTATGGACTGCTTTGATCTTCAATATCTACTACCACACGGACCTCCTCATTACAAATGGTCGTTTTCCTCCTCAAGGTTAGTCACATTTATACGAATTTATTATTATTTTTTTAATGCATAGTGCAGGTATGAACATAATTATTTATTGGTAGTGCTCTTTTTGAACCATCAAATCTAATGTTTAAAAACAAACACTGCCTTAGTGATCATACTGTAGAAAACTTTATGCAATGAAGATTTGTTCTTAACACTAATGAATATTTCTAAGTAGTCATATATTTGTAACGTTAATTCGAATAAATTTACAAACTGTTTGCTTTAATTTTACTATTTTTTTAATTTAATATTGGTGTAAAAATTTACAGATTAATTTGTAGAAATAACATGGTGTTTATAAGAATGTGACTTATTATTGTTAATCTAGATAATCCCAAGGACACAATCAACTACATACCGGGTGTGAAGGCTATGGAACCAGAGGACTTGCCATCCTATCTTCAAGAAACAGAAACAAGGGAGTCATCGGTTTTTAGAAAAGGCATTTGCGGGAGTGAAAAACGCAGATTTCATTCTTTGCAACACAGTGCAAGAGCTTAAATCTGACACCATTTTAGCCATACAAGAGATAAAACCCCTATTTGTAATTGGTCCACTAAATTATCCATATGGATTCACAAAGAGAATTGTTCCGACGAGCTTGACGGCCTAGTTTGACTGCAGCCGTTGGCTCAGCACCAAGCCTCAAGGTTCAGTTTTGTATGTCTCACTTGGGAGCTCTATAAAAAGAGCGACATTGACGAAGTAGTTCGTGGGCTTGTGCTCAGTGGAGTGAACTTCATTTGGGTTCTTCGTCCCGATATTGTGAGTCATGAAGAGCCTTATGTCTTGCCAGTTGAGCTTCAAGATGAGATCAAAGATAAGGGTTTGATCGTGACTTGGACCAATCAGATTGAGGTGATTTCAAATCAAGCGATTGGAGGTTTCTTGACTCATTGTGAGTGGAATTCAGTGGTGGAAAGTCTGGTGTGGTTGTGTGCCTTTGCTTTGTTTTCCTCAAAGGGGAGATCAGACCACCAGTAGAAAGTTAGTGGTTGATGATTGGGGGATTGGGCTCAATCTTTGTGATCAAAAGCCGTTGGCAAGGTCGGAAGTACCGGAAAAGATCACTTGTTTGATGAGTGGAAAATAAGCTGATGAACTGAGGAAGGATGTGATTAAGGTTAGGCAAAGAGTACAGAATGCTGTGGCTAAAAATGGTTCTTCAGAGAAGAATATGTCCCCGTTTATTGCTGATGTCAAAGGCCAAAATCCGCGAACAAACTTGACAGATAGTAGGCATTCCGTTTTTGATACCAACGTATAAGTGAGTTGTCATTGATAAATACCAAAAAATTGTTGCGCCAATTAACAATAAAAGAATTGTAACTATTGCGCCAATTAACCATTGAATGGTACTGTTTTCTTTTCTTTTCTTTTCTTTTTTTCTCTTTTGGTTAGAGTTTTTTGCACTTGTATGATTGTGCCTGCGATGACTTTCTCTGGGTTGTTCGATTTAGATTATTGGCGGATTTTCTTAGATTCACTGCAGGATTTATTTCTATTGATTGGTCTTGGATCCTTAAGCGAACAAACGAAAAAGAACTTCTGTTGCATTTTCATGTCCCGAAAAATGGTCTCGTACATTATTCAAACAGTGAGTACCTGAGTGAATCAGAAAACGCAGGGTGGTATTTTCCCTCTTTTCTTAGAACTTAAAAAGGAAGTCTTCTTTCAACAAAACAATAGTCGCAATATATAAGCATATTTCATGTCTTTATTTACATCAGGTGGTATCTGACTTGAGTTAGACTCAGAAACATGGAAACTTAAAAAGCACATTTCCTCGAGAACTCAGAAAAAAGAACTCAATTTAAGTGTCCAGCTTCATAATGCAACTAAATTGTCAGGAAGAACATGGAATGAATTCTTGCCTGGGAACTGGGATTCCATTTTCAGTGTCATTTTACCTCAGAGCAATTACTTGGACCCACGGGTTCTCTCAAGCAGCTAGATATTGCCATGACTGCAGCTTCAATTGATGCATCTTCACCCTATTTTAGCACATCCAAAACCATTGACATTTTAAACAAACACGACCAACTAAATAAAACCAGTGATCAACAAAACTGAAAGAGACTCTACCTTCTCTTTCCAGTAAAAGATATTTCCGTACTTGCCAGCCAAACGACTCCAAAAACTACGCGGAATGTCTAGATCAACCGTAGCTCCGACATTGAAATTTAGTATATTTCCTGTTTTAAGGAGACCCCTATCATGTAAATCATTCACAGTAGAGTTATCTCTACATGTATTAAAGAAATATATATCGGTATAATAAGGTCTTTACCAAAGGTGGGGTCAGCAACAAAGACTATAGTTCTATCATCCACTTGCCAAAAGTCTCTTATAGCCAAACCTGCAAAGAAATTTTTGATTGGTTCCTACTTCCAAAATAGTCTTCCTCATAATTCAAGGTAACCGTATAAAGACAAGAATTTCGTGGTAGAGTATGACATAGCTTATAACAGTCGAATTTTCATCAGATTCCATTAAATTGTCTTATTTTTCTGTATCTGATGTAATTATTATTTGTAAAGGACTAGAGAACAATGCTAGCCTTGCAAAAAGTTGGTCTTCACCTGGAGTGTCAGGGTAATTCTGGGCCAAAACTCTCAACTTGAATCCAGTATCATTTTCAATTCCTGCTATCTCCTGGGCTAGTCTATTCTCCTGAAAATGCACCAAAAATGTTCCTAAGAGATTAACACCTTTTCTTTTCTTTTTTCCCCTAAGTTCTAAAGAAATATTGCCCCTGAATCAAGGAAGAGTCTCTTTCAAAAAAACAAAATTCCAAATTTTTGGTCTTATACATGCACATTCCAATTTGAAGAAACAAAATGGGCAAAGAAAAAGCCTCTCATTTGATAATCTATGAAAAGTACACCAATTTAAGAGCCATTCTTTCTTCTTCACCAAAATCCATACACTAACCCATCTTGAAACGAATAAAGCCACTAAAAATTACAATTATCACTACAAGTCATACACAAACCAAACCAAAAAACAACAACAAACACAAAAACACAAAAACAAATGGGTTGCCCTAATAATTCTTAGAAACTGAAAGTAAGGCCCCAAAAGGAAAAGATCTATAAAATGTTAACTTTTTTTTTCCTTAATTTTTCCCACAGCCCACGTTCAGAAATGAATCAATGATAATTATAACAACATCGGAGTACAAAAGACAATTAAAAAAGATAGAGAGAAAGAAACAGAGTAAACAAAACTTATCAAACATATTCTTTAAAAAAGAAACCATTTTTTTTTGTTCTTTTTCAGTCCAAGAATGAGAAATAATGAAAGACTTACCTGACCATCAGAGAGGAACCCAGCAACGTCAATGACAGTAGTGAACTCCTTAGGAAGCAACTCCGGCTTGTTGACACCCACTTTTGCCTCCACACATCCTGCTCCAAACGACAGCTTTTCAATCTGGGTTTTCACTTCAGACGACAAAACTACAAAGCTAGAATCGAAAATGGAAGTTACTTGCCTGGAACCGCGAGAGAGAGGCCAAAAGCGAGAGCCCCAGAGAGAGCCCAATTCAAGGATTTCGATCTGAAATCTGTGAAGAAGGATTTTGGTGATTTGGTTTGTCTTTGGGGTGAAGAGACAGGAAATGAAGCTGAAATCAGTGTTTGTTTCAGAATCGCAGGACGTGAGGAGGTTGTTGTTGGAAAGGTTTGTGATGAACAAGGAAGTAGATAATTCATTATTTTTCTTTCTGGTTTTTTATTTTTATTTATTATATTTTTTTATTTTCCTTTGTATTTGGACATATTTAAGATGTCAGTGATTTTATTTTGTTTTGTTTTATTTTATTTTTGTTACCAATAGTTTCTTTCTTTCACTACAAGATGTCGTTTTTCAATGTTAGTGATGAGGTAGATGTCGCTTTCGTAGTTTATGTCGTTTTATGAGGTAGATGTCGTTTTTTAATTTCTTGCCCTTTTTTCCTGAAGTTGAGACTTGAGATGGTTTCTATGGACGTTATTGTAATAATTTTCTAGATTGTGGCTGATTTCTATAATCTGTCGTTTGTGTTTCTTATGTCGTTGAGATTTGTTCTCTGTCTTTTCAATATTTATTTGTCGTTTCTCATTTGAATGTCATTTGTTTTTGTTTGTTATGCGGTGTCATTTGTTCTATTGACATCATTTGGAGGATTTTTGTCGTGATCTCTCGTTCGTTTTCCTTTATCTAATTGTTTCTTTCATTGTCTTACACTTAAATTCCGTGTCGTTTGATTGGTCTTGTCGTCTATAAATAAATGTCGTTTCCAAGCTTCTTGCCGTTAATCATGCTATGTCGTCTATTTTGCTTATTTATTTTCTTTATGTCATTTATCACATTGATATCGTTTTCAATTTTATGCCTTTTATCTTTTTTATGCCGTTTCCCTATTTGTCGTTTGTTTTTATTTTGCTTTTGCTATCCCTACTTACATTTCTGTCGTTTGCTGCTCTTTTTATTTTTCGTAATGTTCATGCGTGTCTTATGGTTTTTGTCGCACTTCATATCTCGTTTACTTCGCAATTGTTTTCTTTTTACCTGTCGTTTTCCAAAATTTGTGTCGTTCATTCATTTTATTGTCGTTCACCAGCTTAAAGACAATCACGCCTTTTTTTTTTTTTTTTTTTTAAAGAATCACGTTCCTTCGTCAAGATGTTGTCGTTTTATTCAACTACTGTCGTTCTTTAAAACATTTTTTCGTTTCATCATATATAAAATAACGGATCCTTTCTCAGCTACGTGTCTTTTTCCGGAGATAATTATGACGTTGCTACATATCATGTCGTTTTCACGAGTTAAACTATAAGTAAGTTTTCAAAAAGATAAATAATCTGTATACATATTGTTATGAATATTGAAAGTCGCCATTATCATTTCAGCAAAAATTTCAGCTATCTTTCAGATGACAATGTGCGATAATTTATCATTCATAACATAAAATTTTAGGCACAAAACTCGGCAGTATCATACTGCTCCCAAGTATAGGGAAAGTTGACGCATTTAACAGATTCTGATCCAGCAGGAGTACGAAGGGGAAAAACATAAATATAGTTTCATGATCTCAAAGTCCGAACTTGACGAAAAACAAAGGCTACAAATAAGAGTCTATGCAGAGTTTATATTTCATAACCAACAGCTAGAGTTCATGCCTATGTAGACGATGAATCTACGGGAAATAAACAGGCCAGTTGTGATAGTAAGAGTCTCGGTGGTCCTTATCCATGTATTCGTTCCACTGCAACAACAGGAATTTCGCAACATTTGTAAATAAATCCTTAAAAGGGCATATCGTAGATCAATACCATAAGATTAAACAGACAGATTTCCAGCTGATCAGCCAATAAGAACTATGTAAGGTTCAGTTAGAGAAAAAAAGAAAAAGATCAAACAGTCACAGCACTAGCTCGATTTTGTGAATCGTCAGCTTTTGCAATGACAATCAGTTACCTTAAACTTGTATGGCTGCCCTTTCTTCATTGCCTTCTTCCAGTGATACTGCTCAAATAACATGGCTTTGTCATGCCAGCTGCAAGAATTTCGGATTGTGAGACGGAAAGCAAATTTATCTACCCAAAAAACACATTGAAACGGAAAACAACCATCGGAATATAACCATGGACAGCTCCTCCGAACCATAAACGGGAAACAAGTAGAATGCCAGATAATGTTAAGGGAGAAAAGACAGAATAGCCATGCCCGAGTTCATAGTTCAAATGATAAGATCTATCATGTTGCTTCCAATGCATATCAGGACAATATTTTTACGATTACTAGCTTAAGGACTAAATGAAAAACCGATTCAACACACCTTGCAAAAGTACCAACTTTTTTATGATATAACCAACTGAAGGACTAAATGAAATTTTTATGCGTCTTGCAAACGTTCGCAGCGAAATTCATTTGGAACCAAGGATAGCATGATTCAAGTTAGTTAATAGCATTATGATAGAATCCCAAAAACTAGAATTTCAACTGAAAGCAGAAACGAAAAGGGTATGAAATACAAAGAAAAAATTCCATGAAAACATATAAACATCCTTTATTTTCTAGGAAACACATGCAAGAGAAGCGACTAATGAGTACTTGAATTGGTTAGAGAGCTGCCACATGTAAGGATTGAACCAGGTGAGAACAGAGAAGGCAGCAGAACCGATCCAAATGTTCGTGAATCGGTCTGGATCAGCATGCGGGACACCGGGATCGCCTCTATATGCATTGCCAAAATACTTCTCCATTTGCTCCCTTGCTTATCTCCTCTTCAACTTCCTTATCCTTCCAACCAAACCAAATTATAAACCCATATGTACTCATGTCAAACTCTTTCATTTCATTCCCAACTCATATACAAACTGAAAATTGCATATCGAAAACTATACAAGTCTTATTTACTCTATAATTTCCCTCCCTATAGAAGTTGATTTTCGTTGCGTAGTAGTACAGTGTAGCTCAAGAACAAGCCAAAAACATCAGCAGAAACTGAAACAAATTTCCATGAATAAGAAACAAAACCCTCTTATTCTTATCCAAGGGAGAAAAAATGCCATTCAATTAACACAAAAATATATACATACATATATATAGGGGAACAGCATTAAAAAACAAAAACAAAACAAAAAAAAAAAAAAAACCCAAAAAAAGTACTCTAGTTAATTCGAGAAAAAATTGATAACTTAATCAGCTCCATTATATATATATATATATATATTGCAGTGGAAATTTCGAAGCTTCTTATCTACTGCGAAACAAAGAGAATTAAAAAAAAATCTATGATTTATTTCAGGAAGTTAAAAATACAGACTAAATAAGCGACAGGAACAAAAATTAAAATAAATAAATAAAGGTGAGATGAAGAGAGAGAGAGAGAAGAGCATACCTTGACTAAGCTCGCTGTTTGGCTGGGAAGAAATGAACCGAGAAAGAGAAGAAGATAAAGAGAATTTCAAAATTGGGCCGATCTTCAACATGAGGCCCAATTAAAACCAAGCCGAAAATTAAACAGCCCAATGGAAAACGAGGGTCCGCGAGTACGAAATGCGAAATCGCAGTCGAGCGCGTGGAGGAACAGTGGTTGGGCTCTAATTGGTGGAAGGAATATAGGAGGGTCTATAAACTAGATCCGAAGACGAGCCCCAATCTCTCGAATTCGCATCTCTTCTTCACTCTCTTCTTCTTCGATTCTTTTTTAGGGTCTTACAAGGGTTTATGATCTAGATTTTTTTTTTTTTTTTTTGCTCTTTTTTGGTTCTTACAATTTTGGAATTTTCGAATTCGATTCCTTTTTCTTTCAATTTCGCACTTCACTTTCACTGACTAAAACCCTAGAAGCTGAAATTTTCTCTCTCTCTCTTTCTCACGATTCGATTTGATTCGAAAAACTTCGCAAATCCGATTTGAATTGGTGAAGCTCGTTGACTTCGGAGATTTGCCATTTCTGGATCTTCCGGGCGAGCTCCGCTCCGGTTCAGTTGGTGTTTGTTGTTTTCTTTCTGTTTGGATGCCGAGAAAGTAAGTGGGAAAGTTTTCCTTGATGATTATGTGCTGTGTAAGGTGTTGTGGAAGATTGCAGAGGACAGCAGGAGTTGATGGGATTTCGCGGGTTCAAGAAAAGGGTAAGAGTGATATGAGGGTTTGAATTATGGGCCATGGAGATGCGAATGGTACGAGAGTGAATGAGCACGGAGGCGGCGCTGCGCCGGTGAGAGCCGGAGCCGACGATTTCGGGCGGGCGGTGTCGAGGATTGTTGTGGCTCAGATATGCGAGAGCGTCGGGTTTCAGAGCTCGAGGGAGTCTGCGTTGGATGCGCTTGCCGATATCGCCATCAGGTACCTTTGTGATTTGGGAAAGATGGCCAATTCTTATGCGAATTTGACTGGAAGAACAGAGTGCAATGTGTTTGACATTATTAGGGCTTTGGAAGTCTTGGAGGCGTTGCAGGGTTTTCCGGGTGCAGGGGATGTCGGGCATTGTCTCGTGAGGTCAGGCGCGGTAAAGGAGATCGCCACATACATTAGTTCGGCCGAGGAGATTCCATTTGCGCAGCCGGTGCCACGGTTTCCGGTGTTAAAGACCCGGAGATTGATTCCAAGTTTCGAGCAGATGGGCGAGAACCCGCCTGGTCAGCACATTCCCACTTGGTTGCCAGCTTTTCCTGATCCTCACACGTACATCCATTCCCCAATGTGGAATGAGAGGAATACGAATCCTCACTTGGATAAGCTCGAGCATGCAAAGCAGCGGAGGAAGGCCGAGAGGTCTTTGTTGAGTTTGCAGCAGCGATTGGCTCGTGATGTAGGCTCTGCGGGCACCTCTGCTTCAGCTTCGGTCCCCTTGGCACCTGCTGATGGGAATGAAATGAAACAGTTTGAAAGGAATCCGTTCCTCGAACCCCCGTTGCATCCGGGAGAAAAGGATGTTTCTCCGGTTGTGATTCCGGGAAAGATTTCCAACGAAAGGGAGAAGGGAGACCATGTTTCTGTGCTAGAGGCATTCACGCCTGCCATTGAAGCCGTGAAGAAAGCTGGGTTTTCCGAGGATGGAGAGGACGAGAGAAGAGTTCTTCCCGGTCCCGAAACAAGACCCGCCATTCAGTTCAAGTTCAGGACGGCCAAGAAGTATTTTGGCGAGTCGCTGGATCTGAGCCTTCAGAAGAAGGGCGTCGGGAGGCCGGCGTATTGGTTTGGGAGGGACGAAGAGCGGGACGATAAGAAGAGAAGAGCTGAGTTCATTCTTAGGCAATCTATGGAAAATCCACAGGAACTCAACCAAATGTAGATTATTCTTGTTTGTTGGCGTTTCTCTTTGGCACTCTATTTCTTAGAAATTGATATTAGAATTGGGATCTGGGTTGTCAAAAGTTGAGGAATACTGTTATTGATAATTCTGTAGTTGCTTACTTGTAGTCCCATTCTAACAAAAAAATTTTTTTAGAGGTATGTGATTGTATTTTTCAACATTTTTGCATCTTTTAACCTTGCCAACTATTTTTTTGCAATGAAAGTTTATAAGAATGTGCCTCCCCAAAACAAATGGCTCAGTAGACTCCGATAAACTTAAAAAATAAAAAATAATAAAATAATAAAAAATAAAAATAAAAAATCATTGATATCATCAGATTTCCGTCTTTTTTACTTTTGAAATCTTGGGACCCACATTGAATCCTACTTAAAGATGGATCTTGTATCTAAAATGTTTGTTGTTGGAATTTTGATAGGAAATTTTAAGAGTAAATTTTGATCCATTGAGAGTGTTTTCGACAGGTTTTGTAATTTGTTGTACTTGAAGTTGTACCACAAAGATGGCTTTCCACCTAGACAGCAATTTCATTTGGTCCAAGTGACAAAAACAACATAATAATGAAGCTAAAACTCTTATCATTGATTCATTTATAAAAATTCTAGAAGGCAGCCTCCTCATAGTTAATCCGTTCAGAAACAAAATCCAAGTAACGTCATGAAAGCAAAAAACCAAAAACATAGCTTAACCCAAAACAACAACTCAGCGAAGAGGCCAGACACCATAGCGCCTGCATGAGATCATTTACTCTCGGGCCTAAACCCGGGAAGGTATTCCTCGGAGTAAAATTCAATGATTCAGCTTCAACTTCGTTACCACGGGAAACGCTCTGCCGCGATGGTTGAAAATCACAAAGTCAAGGTTGACTGGTAGAGATACTATCCTGCATTTCAAGAATCAACATATCCAGGTGTAAATAATCGCGTAAAGCTGTATATCAGATCATTGGAAGAGTTGTCAGAGACTCATAGGAGCTAATATTAGAACATTCCGACTGACTTTAGTAGAGATTAAAGGCAATAGGAACTGCAACTTAAAATTTTCACATACAAATACTGTTATCAGAAGATTATTTTTGCAATATGTAGTATGGAAAGATCTTATAAAAACAAGAGTATGGTGATGCTCCGGGGCTGAATGTATGATATGCCTTTTGTGTTATCTATAGAGTCTCATAAAAAAATTTAGTAAAAGATCCAGTTTGGAAAATTCATTTTAGGCTTTATTTTGGCTAATTCAGTAAAGGCTTAAATAAAAGGACATTAAGACGCAAAGATAGCAGCATATCATTAAATGAAATTCACGACTTTAAGAGCTTGTTTGATAGGAGGGAGAAGGGTGGATTTTGGGATCCGTGGTTGCTTGGCAGGGGAGAGGAAAGATGAGGGATTTCAAATCCTCCAAAGAACGCCAAATTCTAATCTCTTCAAATAGGGAAGGGAATTCATACCAAATACAATAAGAGAAAAGTCCACCCTTTCCTCTGTATTTTGTTCCTCACCTAGGTTGTATTCTTTTCTTTCCTTTCAATTTTCTTTCCCTCTTACCAAACATAGCTAAGAGAGTATCAATATCAAAACCAAGATTGTAACAAATAAAATTTATAGGACACCAACAATGAGAAGACAAATGAAACGAAGTTAAACTGGCTTAGAAAGAGTTGAATTGGCAATTCAAGCACAGACCGTTTCAAAGAAGAAACTCTTCAAATTCATGTTCCTCTTTGCAAAACTTCAGTATCCATAAATGTAACTTTTGTTTGAAAACAAGAAAGCTGAGATTTTGATTGACAAGATAAACAACAGAAATTCCATTCCATTTCACCCCTAACAAAAGATCGATTTCAGATACCCAAATTTCACTACTTTGAGATGAAAATTAACCTATTTAGATTCTAATAAACACAGAATTACACAAGGGACAAACTTTGTTGTTACTTATTAGTTGTTACTAAGAAAACAATATTTGACCAATCCAAAGGGAAAAAAAATTCGTACCTATTTCTTCAGAGTGGGGATGTATCGAAAGGAATTTCCCAGGCACTGTAAGAGCCGCCCACATACACAGTACTAACCCTAGAAGCAATTCCACCATAACCTGTATTTTTTTCCCACAAAATTAAAAAAAAAAATCCCCATTAAAATTGAAATAAACAAATTAAACAAAAATAAATCAAACCCACGAAGCAAAAACTGGAAAAAAGAAAACTTACATTCACGGGAGGTCCAGAAAACTCTTCCTCCATAATCTTCAACAACCCCCGATCTGCACCCAAATTATGAAACAAATCAACAATTTTGAAACAAACGCAGTTGTTAATTCAAGCAAAGGAAGGCTTATAAACGCGAGAAAGATTCCAACTTTGATCCAAAAACGTGAATACTTTGTGGGTGTTTGTGAATTGAGGACTTACATTGGATGGTTGAAATAGCGGCATGAGCGAGGACAAGAACTCCGAAGACGCCGACCAAGAACCCTAACCTCATTGTGATTCGAGTCTGGGAAAACTTGGTTCCGATCGTCAGCCGGCTAGAACTCGTGGGGATTGGTTTCGACGGACGTTGGTTGCTCAGCCGAGGACCTCTTGACTCTCTCTATGAAAGTGAATTTGAAATTGGTCGATCTTTGTACTCGTTTCACCCTAATTTAGGGGTACTCAGTACCGATACCCCGCTAAATTTATTATTTTTAGTAACTTGTTCTTAAATTTTAATTTTAATAATTTATCATCTGAATTTATTAAAATTATTATAATATATCTCTTTTAGTTATTTTATACTAAATAAAAAAATTTAAAATTAGAATATTTACATTAAGATTTGTATTAGATTTAGAAATTTTTAGTTGAAAATAGGTGTTTTCGTCTTTACATGAGGTATATGTGGGTTTTCATAACTAAATTAATAGAAAATTGATTAATAGAGAGTACATTGAAACAATTTAGTAAGTTCAGAGAGTAAATTATCAAAATTAAAAATTTAAAAGGTAAGTTGTCTAAAAATGACAAATTTAAAAGGCATCGGTGCAAAATCCCTCAATTTTACTGATCGCCTATTAGACATCATCGTTTTATGTTTTTTCCTTTTTAACAAAACAAGGGTTAATCTCGTTTTCGGTCCTCGAATTCTAAGTTTAATTTTAATTTAGTCATTAAATTTAAAAATGTCTTAAAGAATGTGTTTTCGGTCTATCAGTCTAAAATAATCCCTCCCTCTATAAATAGTAAAGTTTGATGGAAAATAGAAACACGAGTGCTATGTAGGGAAAGATATGGGGCTTCGAAAATATAAGAGCATTTGTAACTGGTCGAATTCTCAAATTATCTATATGTATGTGGAGGTTTTTGGAGAACAACAAGAGACAAATACTTTTTGTTCTCCTTTGTAACCCAAGATACTAACTAATTTTCAGTTTTCAAAACATAATTAGATTAGGTCCTCTATTCTTCCATATTAATTCATCAATTGTTAAAAAAATAAAATAAAAAAAAATTTAGATCATAGTCCCCACAATCTTTCCCCACAATCTTTAAGGATTCAGTTTACATGTCTCACTTATTTGTATTCTTTAATATTATTTTAATAATATCATGTAACTTGTTTAATTAATATATTTTATTATTGATGTGATATAATATTTTAATTTAAAATTATGCTTTAATTAGGGAGTGTTTGGTGTTTGAATTTGAGTTAAAATTTTTAAGTTTTAATAGTAATTTTTGTTGACTTTTTCAAAAAAGATAAAAAACTTTTTTAGAAAAAGACAAAAATTAAGTTGAAAAATTTGAAAATTGACTAACTTGAGAAAATTGGTAGACCGGGACACCAGAATTTATGTTTGCTTTTCATTTTTTGGAACTATTGAGACAGGGACGGATTTAGGGATTCTTGACCTTATTTCCAATTTACTTGCTCGTTTAGGTACGCATTATCTTTTAATCAAAATTATTAGACATGATCTTTTATATTATATGTAATTTTAGTTATCGTACTTTAACATATTAGACATATGAAAATTGAAAACTATGTTTTCAATTTATTTTAACTCAAGTCTCCAATAAATGTATATATTTTTTAAAATTTTTATTTTATAAGATGAAAATAACTAATTAGGTGAATAAGATATTCCGATCAATGTCAATTTAAACAGGTTAAACATACGGATGTGAGGAGTTATTTTAATTAGAATAGACTGACAAGAAGGTCACCTGTTTCCGAACCTGTCTTGTTGTCATCCCTGACCCTAGCAAACGACTATCGGAGTCCTATAAAATGAGCTGCTAACATCAAACCTAAGCTTAACTAAAAACGACAAGACTAAATAAAAAGAAAAAACGACATGTAGTCTAGAGACTTTATTAACAAGCAAGAGAAAAGAGTTGTAAGCATCTGGGTAGAGACAAGGCTCCCGAATCATAGCCGTTTTTGTGATTTGAGGGGAGTTTCACGTATCAGTTCAATTCGAGTTAAATTGTATTTTTTTAAATTTTTTTTTATTTTTATAAAAAAATCAATAAAAATAATTATTTAAACTTAAAAATTTTAAGTCAAACCGTTTCGCCCAACAAATCCTTAACGTTTTATCATCTATTATGCTCAGGAGCCAAACCGATAGAGTCTAGAAGTGAAGAAGATAAATTAGTATTCAGATTCATAATGTTCTCTTTCAGATTCAGTCTCTGTCCCACCAAGTTAGTTTCTTTCTTCTTCTTACTCTGCCTTGTTTATAGCAAAGTGTTTTAATCTCTTCTTTAATACAACAAAGGGTGTATATATATATATAGAGAGAGAGAGAGAGAGAGAGAGATGGGTCAGCTTCTGCTTCTGAGTTTACCCCAAGAACCTCTCTTTTCCACCAAATTGAAAACCCACGAGTACTGGCCAAAGCTGCAGAAACATAGTCCGGTTTGGTTCATTGGGGAGTCTGCCCAATCTCTGAAATGTCACAGTGTTCAATCTTCCTCTCAAGGTTTAATGTTTTTCTAAACCAAAAACTTTTCAAGAAGCAAACTTTGGCAAAAATGAAGATGCTTTTAGTTACTTTTGAAAGTTATTCCCTTTGGCAGGAACTTTGAAGGTGGTTTTTGAGAGCTCACTTAATAATAAGGTGTGTACTATATTTTATAAACATGTGAAATGCAATTTTTGTTATTGGGTTGAGTTTGGAATCTCATTTTCATAACTGGGTTTTTTATTTTATTTTTTGGTCTTAGGCCCTAGCTTGTAATGAAGGAGAATCAAAATCAGACTCCTTACCTTATGTACAAACTCTTGGAAAATTTCCCAAGGGAGAGCTATTTGGAAAAGTTGTTTTGGTCAGGTTTGATTCCACCATTTTGCTCGGGGACGAGGCGGAGCAAATTGCACGATCGGCACCCAATGCACTCTTGACTATTAAGTACTTACATGAAGCTGGAGCTAAAGTCATTCTAGTGAGTGATTGGAGTTTGAAAAACAAGTCATTTACTTCCGAATCTGTTGCAGGTATAGAGTTTTGAGAAGCAAGCACTGATTTTCATCTCTACATTTAAATCAGCATAAACATACATTTCAGAAGTTAATCTGATAAAACCATAACTATATTGGTGTTTGGATATACATTTTAAGTTGATACTGTTAAAAATTAGACGCCCCTAATCCTTTACTACCAAGTAATAGAATTGAAGAAAAAACAACAAACTAGCACAAACAAGATTTTTAGTGATTCATGCTTTAACGTGAGAGCGTGCATTTCAAAAATTCCCATTTGAAGGTGTTTGGGTGGAGCTCTTTTGATGATCTCCTAATGTTTAACCAAAATATTAGAAATCGTGTAATTCTCCATCTCCCTAATCTAACCAACTGAGGAAAAGGATCTGAAGCAACTTTAAATTTTGTAGTGATTTTTTTTCCCTATAATTTCCAAGTATAGGAAGGTATCTCCAAGAAAAAACCAAAACATATGAGAGGTTTTTGATAATATAGCTACAAGGATTGTTGAATGGAAGTTTTTACATGATTCATTATATATAAAGTTGCTTTTGGTCTTTTCCTATTTCAGATTTCCTGTCATCTGCTCTGAACAATGAAGTTGTTCCGGTTGGATGCATTTCTCTTGAAAAGTTACTAAAGACGGAATGTTTTGAGAAAGCAAATATTTTTCTCCTTGATAGTCTTTCAGAGTTCAAAGAGGAAGTTGCTAATTGCCTAGAATTTTCAGAGGCATTGTCATTCGGAGTTGATATTTTTGTCAATGACACCTTTTCCCAGTCTCATAAGATTCTTGCATCCACTGTTGGTGTTACTCGCTTCTGCTATGCCTGTCTAGCTGGTTTTCACTTTGAGGAGATCCTAAATCAACTTAGGAATCTTAAGGAAGCCGAAAGAGAACCTTATGTGGCAATTGTATGTATCTTTTGGTTGCTATTTGTCCTTCTTAGCTGATTTTCTTTTGCCGTGCAGAGTTTCTCTGCATTTCATTCCATAATCTTGTCCTACTTAAACTTTTTAAATAGGAATCACAAGTTTTCTTTTTTGTCTTTTTTCACATGCAGATTGGAGGGGGTAATTTACTTGATAAAGCGGCTGCTTTGCATTTTTTAGCTTGTAGATGCAAGGGACTAGTCTTTGTTGGAATGATGGCTTTTCAAATAATGCATGCCTTAGGGCTATCTGTGCCTTCGAATCTGGTGGAACGTGGTGCACTTAAACAAGCTTTAGATATAGTTCAGTTTGCACAAAGTAGAAATGTGAACCTCATATATCCCCAAGACTTTTGGTGCAAGAATGATCGCTTTTCTTCCCAATTCGAGATATTTCCTTCTCATGGTATAATGGATGGTGAGCTTCCTTTTAAAGACATGTATTTTGTAGTTTGCTCATGACTAGTCCTTTTGAGAATTTTTCTAATTTTATCCCTTTCCCCCTGTAAATTGGTAGATATTGTCAAAATCTGATGGTTAAAGCCTTTTGTGCTAACATGGCTTGAATTTACAAAATGACGTAAATTCTCATACTTGGATCTTCATATTTACTTTTCCTATTTTAGGGTGGGAACCTGTTGACATTGGGCCTGTGTCATTGGATGAAATAAAGTCCTTGCTTACAAAATGCAAGGTAACTTGGAACTAGATGACATTTTGAGGTTGAAGAGTTTTGGTTTTGGTTTCCCAATACCATTTTTCATTCAATAGGATTGTGTTATGTCGTGTTTGGCATACCATTAGTGTTTTGATTAGGTACTTAATCTTAGCTGTGGAAGCAAATCTATTTCAGTCTATGGCATGTACTAAACTTTTACAAGCTGTATGTGATCCAAATTTCTCTTATTGATGAGTACAATGTTGCATATGAGTTCATCTAGTAAAGTACCCAAATTATGACAGATCAACGTTCGTAGTACTGAAGTTGTGTTGTTGTTACTATACTATAGGAACTTATTTGCAGCATTCGTGCTAAGCATTCACTTAAGTACTTTTTGTTATTACTGCCTTTGCCGTCGTCACAATACCCGACTTTTTTTGCCTCGATGTATTTCAGAAAATTTTATGGATTGGTCCAGTGAAAATCTATAAGAGTAGCTGTACAAGTGGAGAATCTAAACTGGCTCAAATTCTTAACCAACTTTCTCAAAGTGACTGTGATGTGACTGTTGTTGGGAATATGGCATGTGAAGCACTGATTAACGAATCGAGTTCTTTCTCCGTTTCCAATATGGTGTACAATGCTTCAGTTGTATGGGAGTTTCTAAAAGGAAGAAAACTTTCGGGGGTCATCGCCTTAGATAGAGTATGTCTCATCTTTATGTCTGTAAGTTCATTTCAAATTGCAGAAATTAACCATGCCTCGTATCCGAGGTTTAGAGTTATATTTTCTATGGCAATTCAAGGACCATAAGATCTATAAACTTTGTCTGAAAGACATAAATTTAGTGGACATCTTCGCTTTTTTTAATGGATGTAGATTTTAAAAGGTCCAGTATGACATTAAGCTCTACATTGTGATATTAATCAAGTTGCTTAATGTTTGTGATCGGTGCAGGCATACCCATTTGATATTGATTGGAATGCCGTCTATGTCGATCCATCCAAGCCTCTACTAGTTGACATTGGAAGTGGTATGGTACTCCTTTTTTCCCTTCCTATCATTCCATTCCTTTGTTTATTGTTCTAGACGTACTAGAAGATTCAAAAGAGGGGGAAAAAGGAACACAAACAAGGAATAGAGACACTTCTCACAATTAGCTAGTACAGTCGAATAAACTGTCTATATCCCTTTTTTTTTTTTTTTTTTGTATGTATATTCATATTCAGTTGAAATGTCGGTTTATTCCTAATCTTTGAACAACACATGACAGGGAATGGATTGTTTCTTCTAGGAATGGCTAGAAGAAGGAAGGATTTGAACTATCTCGGTTTAGAGATGAACAAAAAGGTCTTTTTGTTTTTGTTTTTTGTTTTGTTTTTTTTTATTTTTTTAATAGCGACTTTCCACCTCAGTTGCTACAACCCTTCGCTGTTTAACTAATGCTTTTACAACAATCTTTCAGCTAGTAAGACATTGTCTAGATTCCATTCCAAGACTTGGCATACAAAATGTGTAAGCACTGGAACCTTTATTTCCGGAAATTTTGGCATGAGTTTTACATTTGTTGGTCTTACAAGTTATAACAAGTTCAATCATTAAGCTTCACAAGGGAATAGGAAAAGAACATTCAACCTGTCAAGATTATAAACTTGTTTGCTTTTGGACGATCACGTTTGTCTTGGGTAAATGGCTTCCAGAATGACGTGGATTTAATAGTAAAGTGTTTCCTCAACCCTATCTATGAACTTGTGCTAACTTCAATTTCTGTTAACCATTTGGAATATCCAACTCATCCAAAGTGTTTTACTAACCATATTGATGAAAGCTGAAGAATTCTAGTCATTATGCTAATTTGACTTTACCTTCGTTGTCTAAATCAGGTACTTCATCGCAACAAATGCAACATCAGCATTCCGCTCTATAGTTTCTAGCTACCCTGGAAAGTTAACTCTCGCGTCAATACAGGTTGAGAGTAAGATCCCGCTACTATCGTCGTCAATCATAGTATTACTTTTTAAGTAGCATCTCATTTTTTTCCAATTCAGTGTCCGAATCCCGATTTCAACAATCCAGAATATAGATGGAGAATGCTGCAGAGATCATTGGTCGAAGCAATAGTGGAACTCCTTACCCCTAATGGAAAGGTTAAAACTTTATTTTGGAATCCACCTTGATAAATTTGGTTTCAATTGATATGAACTTTTTAGCAGGATTTCTCTTCTGTTCATTGCTCTCTTTACAAATCTCTGCAAGTAAGAGTATATAGTTTGCAGTGTTGAAATTCGTGGTCTTGTTTCCCAGCCTGGTCAAGCTATTTTCTAAATACTATGCTCGTCTTTTGTAGGTCTTTCTGCAGTCTGATGTAGAAGCTGTCTCGTTGAGAATGAAAGAAGAGTTCTTGAAATATGGCAAGGGTAAACTCATTGTGGACGAAGAGAGCAATGCCGTGAATAGTCAAGGGTGGCTTAAGGAGAACCTGTTTGGGGTTCGGTCGGATTGGGAACAACACGTCTTGGATCGTGGCGCCCCGATGTACAGACTAATGCTTTCTAAATCAACCAGTACTTGGTGTCAATTTAGTAAAGAAGCTAGTAAATGAAGGTGATTCTGCCAATGGAACAAACTGGTTATCTTTGCACTTCTCAGAGTTCATTTAGAAGAGGTTCATTTCTATGGGCTTTTAGGGACCAAATTTGATTTTCTAAGCCATAAGAATCTAGGCAAACCTAACATAGAAGGCCGTGTGGGACCATGTGTCGTAATCAGTTGATCCCACAGTTGACATGTGAATTTATAATTGGTTGAAAATATGCGGTGACAATCACCGATTATGATATAACATCCGTAAATTACAAGTGGAGTGAGCTAGAGAAGAAATCCCTTCTTCTTCTAAGGGCGGTCCATAAAAAGATTGGTTTTTAATGTGTTATGTGAGGTGGGATTCTCCTTATGCCCTGTTTGGTTGTTTTTAAATGCCTTTGGAGCTAATTCTGTGAGTGGCATTCAAAGCAAAAAAGAGTGTTTTGAGGGGAAAAGAGGTTTCAATCTGTGTGCTTAATTAAAAATGGGACCCACCCACAAAAATACCATTTACTTCCCTTAATCTCATGTGGAGGAAACGACTTTGGAATAAACTATTTAATTAGTTTTGTGACAAACACGTTTTTGGTAAATTATAGGTTAAGCCTCCATGACTCTATCGAAGTTTGAATGCTTGAACATAATGTGGAGAAAAGCACCCGTCCATAAAAAATGCAAACTTTTGTTATAAGTGCTTTGGGTACTATTTAGGAACAACTTTTTTATTTTTATTTTATTTTTTTTTTAGAGTTAGTTGTTCAAGATGTTCATGTTGATATTAATTGTTTGATACAAAAGGAAAAGTGTTTTTTTTTTTTTTTTAAAATGTTAAATCTATGAGATCTAACAAAAATGGACCCTTTCCCCATTAAATAAATTAAAAAGAAGAAGAAGAAGAAGAAGAGAGAGAACCCTAGTTTGACACTTGAGTTTATCTCAACTATTGTTTTTTGCAATTAAATTTTGCTAATTTATTTCTCTAATGGATGATATCTTAAAGTAAAGATGCAATATTCAATATATATATATAATATAATATATTGGTAAATGCAATATTCAATATGTTGTGTTTTGTTATCTTTCACGTTTTCTATACTTTAATGCCTAAAAATTTTGGTTGTCGGTTCACTACCTCTACAAATTAAAGTTAAATTTCTTATATAATCAACTTGAATAAGCTTTTGACCAGCAACAAAAATAAGTTTTTTTTTTTTTTTTTAAACCAAAAAACTTGAATATGTCTTTCTTAAGGGAACATTTGAAAATAGTCTTATTTTTTTAAGTTGGAGGAAATGCAAAGAGTTGAGGTGAACCATAAATATAACCCAAAACCATAAAAGGACCAATTTTTATTTTAAATTATTTTAGTTATTTAATTTTTTTGCTGAGACATAAAAGGGCCTTTTTTTTTTTTTTTTTTTTGGATGAAGGAATATAAGGACCAATTTTAAGCCTATTTGCTTTGGCTTTACCTTTCGTTTGGTGCAAAATTTATTAGGCCTAGAGGCAAAGAACAAATAGCCCCAATAACAATTTAAAAAAATAAAAATTAAAGCCTCATCTTCTTCTCTTCTTTCTTTTTTTTCTTTTTCTTTTGATAGGAATTAAATTTAACTAATTAGTAATACGTCATTTTTATTTTTTATTTTTTATTTTTATTGTATTTTATTTTTTAATTTCCAAAGTAAAATTCGTTTCTTCTCTTTCTTCTCACCACCACCACCACCACCCCACCGAACTGTAGTTGTCCGTCGGAAGTTTCTCTCCGGTTTCCTTCTTTTTGTCCTATTCTTGAACTCTCCATTTTCTGTTCTAGGGTTTACTCGATCGCTCCTCTTAACATCCTTATCTCAGGTACTTCGTCAAATTCTGGAACTTTCTTGATTCGGTTTTTTAATTTTATTTATTCATTTTTATGGGTCAATTTGAGCTTGATGTAGTTTAAATCCAAGAGTCCTTGTTTGGTAGCTCGGAAAATAGGGAAGAAAATTTTTGGACAAAATTTTTTGAATAATTTGTTGTTTATTATGAAAATATTATATGTAAATTTCTTCAATTTAATTATGAACTATGGGTTTTATATTGTTATTTGGATCTAATGTTATGCGAAATTGAAAAATTCGATTTTCTTTTCTGCATTTGAAAAGCTACCGAAGAGGATTGTGTTTTTAAATTTTTGCTTAAATCTTCTTCATTAACGAAGCTTAATTTCTTAGCTTTACTTTGCTGAATTCTATTTCTATCAGAAAGTCAATAGGGTTTTCTGGGCAGAACTTGATCAAATTAGGGTTTGTTTGAAGGGCTTCAAACTTTTTTTGAAAGTGATTATTGTAATATTGGTTCTAGGCTTCCCTTTTCCTATTAGAAGAACATGTGAAAATCTTTTATTGAAGTTTCTGGTTATTTGGTTAATACCGAATTGTGTGACGAAATTGGGATTGACACAACATTTAGGTTTAATTGATTTGAGTATCTTGTTAAAGAGTTGTTTAATGCCTTACTTACTTTTCTCTTTTCCCAGTCTTTTACGATGCTGACAGACGTTGTACCATTGTAGAGATCAATTGTTCCATCACTTGAAACTTTCGAATCCGAGAGCAATGAGTATCTAGAGTTGATGTGATGCATTTAACATGCTGATGGAGTCGGGAGTCATCTTGCAATCTGAGGCAAACCTTCATTCGGAGAATATTGCAATTCAGGAGAGAGATCATGGGGTAGCCTCATCGGCACCAATTAACATTGTGCCTCAGCAGCCTGGTATATTAATCTGATTGATGTTTATATTGATCGTTTCTTGTTGTTCACTTTGAAAGACGCTTCCACTCTCTAAGTTGAAATGTCTTTGCTTGATTGATTTGAAAATGCCAAATGCAGTGAAAAAGCCAACCCGTCAGTGGGCTGCTTGGACGCGTCAAGAGGAGGAAAGTTTCTTTACTGCATTGCGACAAGTTGGCAAGGCATGTTTTTATCTCTTTTCGTATTGGTTTTGGTATGGGAATGTTAACCTTATGGTGGAATTTAACTAAATCATTCGTTGGTTTCAGAATTTTGAAAAGATCACGTGTCGCGTGCAAAGTAAAAACAAGGACCAGGTAGTATATTATTATATATTTGGGGGCGGCAATGTCCATCTGCAATATTTTATTTTTCATTTTATAATCCTCTTTGCTATGAATTTTTACGGTTTTCAGGTCAGACATTATTACTATCGTCTTGTAAGACGTATGAACAAGCTTCTTGGTCCAGGATTGTATCTTGATGCTAAAAACTCTAAAGATACTAATGCTGCAATGCTTCGTTGGTAAGCTACATTGGTTTTTTTTTTTTTTTTTTTTTTCCTTCTCTATTTGACTGCACTTTTTAAGGGCTGTATAAGTTGCTGAGCCATTGGGTGGATCCTGGTATTTGACTCTCGCTGGTGAGGGCATAGTAGCCCAGTCTTTTATGTATCTGATAAAAGAATGGCA